>JARQOC010000010.1:50782663-50981239 GCA_033576535.1 Allobates femoralis | reverse complement strand
AACTGCCGGGGTCCAAGAGAGCTTCTGCTTTGTGTCCATTAATGAGCACCGGGCACAGGTGTGGTTTCATTGGGGGAACCACCGCATCTGCGGTAAGCACGGGGCTGGCATACATCGAGACTCGGCGTGTGAACCCGCAGTCCATGGGTTCCATTGTTAGTGGGCAATAGGCAGCCACATGTCCTGGTCCTTTGCACCGCCAGTACCATGTAGCAGTGGCGTCGCTGGGCCGGAAACTCCTTGTAGGGGAGCCTGGTCTCCTGCCAGCCTCATTCGGGGGTATCCTCTCAACGGGCACGTGTTTAGGAGTGTCCCCCGGGGATGGACGTTCACCTCTACCCGGCTTCGGAGGCCGGAGTAACTGCCGCAGTGGGGCAGAGTCCCGTATGAACTCCTGGGTGGCTGTATATCGCTCTATCAAGCTAACCACCTGGTCCAAGGTACCCGGGTCCCCTTGCCCCACCCAATGCTGTATCGCAACTGGCAGAGTCCGTACCAGCCGGTCGACCACCACCCTTTCCACCATCTGTCCCGGAGTCAAGCTCCCAGGCTGGAGCCATCGTTTTACAAACTGCAACAAGTCATACGACTGGGAGCGAGCCGGCTTGGACTCCACATAGGACCAGGAAAACACCCGTTGGGCTCGGACATAAGTATTGACCCCCAGTCTCGCAAGGATCTCACCTTTGAGTCTCCCGTAGTCCTGTGCATCCTCCCAACTGAGGTCTGTGTAGGCTTTCTGGGCTCGCCCATCAGGAATGGCACCACCACTTCAGCCCGCTGAGCGGCAGGGAGGCCTTCTCGCTCTGCGGTGCGCTTATAGACGGTGAGGAAAGCTTCTATGTCGTCCTCCGGACTTAGCTTTCTCAGTGCCGATTGGCCCCGGGCCTCACGCCGTTCCGCGGAAGGTGCTGCTGGCGGGTCTCGGAGGGCCATAATTTGCTGCAGGAGCAGTTCATTCTTTTTCTGCTGTTGTTGAAACTGCTCCTGTTGTTCAACTGCTGCTGCTCTGCGTCGAGCTGCTGCTGCTCCTGCTGTCGGAGCTGCTGCTGCTGCTCCTGCTGTCGGAGCTGCTGCTCCTCGCATCGCTGTTGCTGCTCCTGCTGTCGGAGCTGCTGCTCCACGTGTCGCTGTTGTCCAGTGTCGCTGTTGCTGCTCTTGTTGTCGGAGCTACTGCTCCTCGTGTCGCTGTTGCTGCTCTTGTTGCCGCTGCTGGGTAAGCACCAGCTGCCTAAGGATTTCTTCCATACTGGCGGCAGACCTGAACTGTAGCTTGGCTGGCTTAAGTATGGACATGCAGTTCGTAGTTCAGGCTGCCCACATTCTCCACCATATGTGGGGCAGCTCTGGGATTTGCAAGGCAGGAAAACGTTGAGCCTGGTAATAGTTCAAACAGTCCCTTTGGCTTTGTTGCTGATAAACACAGCGATGGCACAAGCTGCCGGAATCCGGGTCGCAGCCGGGTACACAGGATACAGTCCACACATAAAGTAATCCGGTTCCTTCAGGTTATGAGCTTTCCAATATAGGTCGCCCCGAGCTCCCAGCCCTCCTGGGCTAGACCGTGTTATTACAGCACACGGCCCCTGGAACTCTTGACCTTTCCTGTCTATCTCTGCTGTTGCTTCAGCTTAGACAAAAAGTTCTCCACAGGAACCCCCGTCCTGTCTCCTGACCAGGCTTTTAACCCTGTGTCTCCATCCAGGGATCCTGCAAGACCTGGAGTGGAGGGAATGGACCGTCCCTCTCTCTCACATCCTATACCGGGTTCAATATGTGACAGTGCGCATTCTGGGGGAGACATAGCACCCCTCGCATATGATCCCCCGCACTGTCTCACAGTCTTCACAGCTCTTGTAGCGTCTGCACACACACTAACTCCGCCCCCAGCACCAGTATTTATAGGGGAACTTGCCTAAGGGCATCAAGTTGAGCTCCCCCTACTCTGTTGGGGTGGAAGGTGTTGTTTGCGTCTGTGTACCCACTGTGGAAACCCATCCGTGCTGTAGGTGAGTCTGTGGTTACCTGTGTGAGCAAGGCGCCACACCCGCACCACCGCTTTCTGGCAGGACCATATTATATAGACCTGCTGATCGCTGGACATTTTCTCCATCTCACTGGCAACCGACAAAAAGTACTGGTTGTTTGATTTTATAAAATCTCCCTGAACATTTATGACGTTGATGTGGAGACGATCAAAACCAGTAATTTGCTGAAGAGATGTCTCCACATCTCCTGATGAAGCTGAGAGAGATTTAAAAACTCAGGGAGAATGTTCCTATCTGTTCCCCTCTGGCGCTAGCGAACAGGGCAAGATCCCGATATACTGGTCTCGGCAGCGCCAAAGGGCTGAGGTAGTGGAAAACTTGTCGCAGCGTCTTCCACAGGATTTGCCACCTCCCAGGATGCAGCTGCTGCAGACCCCTGATGTTCTGCAGATGGGTCGGCGGATGTGGCCAAGTCATCACCGCTACAATCTCCTGGGACAACTTCAGGCGCCATTCAGATGAGGTTCTTGCGGACTCCAGAGTGCTCCCGTGTGTTCTGTGGAGAAAAAATGTACATACTTACGGTGACGATCTTGGCCACGGATGTTGAGACTTTTCCAACCTCTGAGCAGCCCAGTAGTGCAGACCTGATCCCAGAGTCGTCGGGTTTGGACCAGATTTGCATGGTGATGGTGCCGTTGGTCCCAAAGAGGAGGTCTCGCTTCCACAGGTTGGATGAGGAGATCATTATCCACTGAGTCCTCCTCATCCGTCATGTGACCCCTTTTGGAAACCTGTAAAAAAAATTTTAAAAAAAATTAGTAACATCAAATGCATTACATTGCTTTTATGGGTCAATTGCTGAAGGGGACTTCCACTTCGTCTTACACCACCTTGTTACTGCCCACGACACTGGGACTGGTCTGAAGCCTGTCCTCCTGCTGCCTCATGTCCCTGTGGGGAAATAAAAAACTTATAAAATACATCTTTTTAAAAAAACAAAACAAAACATGCAACCCGCTTGCAGGTTGTATACGTACATGCTCTATTTCCCCCACTTCCAATTCCGCCGCCAGATTGACTACACCCTCCGCCTCACTATCAGAAGACTCCTAAATAATGAAAAAATTTATTACAATTGTGTGAACAATATGAAACAGTTATTTAAAAAATTAAAGGAAAACATCAGTTACTCACTTGCACAAGTGGGTATCTATCCTCATCAGATGTGTTAGACATTCTTCAACCTAATGGAGGTGATATGAAAGACAAACACAAAACATTAGTACACACAAATTGACAGCAAAAACACACACTCACACACTCACGCACACACACACACACACATGCAGTCATGGCCAAAAGTTTTGAGATGACACCAAAAGTATATTTTCACATGATCTGCTGCCCTCTGGTTTTTATTTGTGTTTGTCTGATGTTTATATCACATACAGAAATATAATTGCAATCATATTATGAGTACCAAAAGGTTATATTGACAGTTAGAATGAGTTAATGCAGCAAGTCAATATTTGCAGTGTTGACCCTTCTTCTTCAGGACCTCTGCAATTCTCCCTGGCTGCTCTCAATCAACTTCTGGACCAAATCCTGACTGATAGCAGTACATTCTTGCATTATCAGCAGAATGTGTTGATTTGTGTTTGTCCACCCGTCTCTTGATGATTGACCACAAGTTCTCAATGGGATTAAGATCTGGGGACCAAAGGCCATGGACCCAAAATCTCTATGTTTTGTTCCCTGAGCCATTTAGTTATCACCTTTGCTTTATGGCAAGGTGCTCCATCATGCTGGAAAAGGCATTGTTGGGCGCCAAACTGCTCGTGGACGGTTGGGAGAAGTTACTCTTGGAGGACATTCTGGTACCACTCTTTATTCATGGCTGTGTTTTTAGGCAAGACTGTGAGTGAGCCGATTCCCTTGGCTGAGAAGCAACCCCACACATGAATGGTTTCAGGATACTTTACAATTGGCATGAGACAAGACTGGTGGTAGCGCTCACCCTCGGCACTGCTGGTAGTCTGATCCCGCAGCTGAAACAGTTCTAAGATACGGATCTGGCGCTTGCTGGTCTTTCTTGGGCGCCCTGGAGCCTTTTTGACAACAATGGAAGCTCTCTCCTTGAAGTTCTTGATGATGCGATAGATTGTTGACTAAGGTGCAATCTTTCTAGCTGCGATACTCTTCGCTGTTAGGCCATTTTTGTGCAGTGCAATGATGGCTGCACGTGTTTCTTTAGAGATAACCATGGTTAACTGAAGAGAAACAATGATACCAAGCACCAGCCTCCTTTTAAAGTGTCCAGTGGTGTCATTCTTACTTAATCATGACTGATTGATCGCCAGCCTTGTCCTCATCAACACCCACACCTGTGTTAATGGAACAATCACTAAAACGATGTTAGCTGCTCCTTTTAAGGCAGGACTGCAATGATGTTGAAATGTGTTTTGGGGGTTAAAGTTCATTTTCCTGGCAAATATTGACTTTGCAAGTAATTGCTGTTAAACTGATCACTCTTTATGACATTCTGGAGTATATGCAAATTGCCATTAGAAAAACTGAAGCAGTGGACTTTGTTAAAATAATATTTGTATCATTCTCAAAACGTTTGGCCATGACTGTATATATATAAGTATATACACCCATACATACATGTATATCTGTATGTATATATATATCTCTACATATGTACATATATACCTATGCTATCTATAAATATATGTATATACAGTACATACACTGTGTGCAGAATTGTTAGGCAAGTTGGATTTTAGAGGATTATTTTTATTATTGATCAACAACTATGTTCTCAATCACCCAAAAGACTCAAATATCAAAGCTTAATATTTTTGGAAGTTGGAGTGTTTTGTTTTTTTTAGATTTGGCATCTTAGGAGGATATCTGTTTGTGCAGGTAACTATTACTGTGCAGAATTATTAGGCAACATAATAAAAACCAAATATATTCCCATCTCACTTGTTTATTTTCACCAGGTAAACTACTATAACTGCATAAAAATTAGAAACAAACATTTCTGACATGCAAAAACAAAACACAAAAAAATTAGTGACCAATATAGCCACCTTTCTTTATGATGACACTCAACAGCCTTCCATCCATAGATTCTGTCAGTTGCTTGATCTGTTTACCATCAACATCGCGTGCAGCAGCCACCACAGCCTCCCAGACACTGTTCCGAGAGGTGTACTGTTTTCCCTCCCTGTAGATCTCACATTTTAGGAGGGACCACAGGTTCTCTATGGGGTTCAGATCATGTGAACAAGGGGGCCATGTCATTATTTTTTTTTCTTTTGGACCTTTACTGGTCAGCCATGCTGTGGAGTAGTTGGTTGCATGTGATGGAGCATTGTCCTGCATGAAAATCATGTTTTTCTTGAACGATATGACTTCTTCCTGTACCACTGCTTGAAGAAGAAGTCTTCCAGAAACTGGCAGTAGGTCCGGGAGTTGAGCTTCACTCCATCCTCAATGCAAAAAAGGTCCCACAAGTTCATCTTTGATGATACCATCCCATACCAGTACCCCACCTCCACCTTGCTGGCATGTGAGTTGAAGTGGAGGTCTTTGCCCTTTACTAATCCAGCCTCTGGCCCATCCATCTGGCCCATCGAGAGTCACTCTCATTTAATCAGTCCATAAAACCTTTGAAAAATCAGTCTTAAGATATTTCTTGGCCCAGTCTTGACGTTTTATCTTATGTTTCTTGTTCAAAGATGGTTGTTTTTCAGCCTTCCTTACCTTGGCCATGTCCCTGAGTATAGCACACCTTGTGCTTTTTGATACTCCAGTAACATTGCAGCTCTAAAATATTGCAAAACTGGTGGCAAATGGCATCTTGGCAGCCTCATGCTTGATTTTCCACAATTCATGGGCAGTTATTTTGCGCCTTTTTTGCCAACACGCCTCTTGCGACCCTGTTGGCTATTTGCCATGAAACGCCTTGATTGTTCTGTGATCACGCTTCAAAAGTTTGGCAATTTCAAGACTGCTACATCCCTCTGCAAGACATCTCACAATTTTGGACTTTTCAAAGCCTATCAAATCTCTCTTCTGACCCATTTGGCCTAAGGAAAGGCATTTGCCTTATAATTAAGCACACCTTATATAGGGTGTTGATGTTATTACACCACACCCCTCCTCGTTACAGAGTTGCACATCTCCTGATTTACTTAATTGGCATTTGGCTCTCAAGCCTATACAGCTTGGAGTAGGACAACATGTCTAAAAAGTATCATGTGATCAAAATACTCATTTGCCTAATAATTCTGCACACAATATTAAAATATATAGCACTGCCATATGTCTATCAAAACACCTTTATATATATATTGTATGTCACACGCCCCTGGAATCCACACGCACCCCTGCACCCCCCACACGCGCCCCCTGTCTCCACACATACACACTGAAACATCCTATGCTACCCCACCACATTTATTAACCAACCCAATTTGTGTACCCCAAGAAATACATCTCCCAAAATACTTACATTATGAGATGGATCTTTCAAAGCGAAATCCTGTAGTGGCAGTTGGGCTGCCTGTCTGTCTGCTTTTGAGTATTCCCAAAGACTTGTAGAATCTGGGAAAAAAAAATAAATACAAGTAAAATACAAACTTTATAAAAAAAAAAAAAAGAAAAAAAGAAAAAAAATGAAATTTCAAATCTAATATACCGTATTTTTCGCTTTATAAGACGCACCTGATTATAAGACGCACCCCCAAATTTGGTGAAGGAAAAGGGAAAAAAAAATGTTTAATGTTAAATGGGGTTCATCTTATAATGCCAGTGTCCGTCTTACAATCAGTTTATATGTCCCCTATTCTGGTATATTTGTCTCCATTCTGGTATATGTGCCCCCTCCTAATTAAATGGTCCCCCACCTGGTATCCATGCCCCCATCCTGGTATGTTTCCACCTCCTGATATATGGCCCCCTTCCTAATATATGGTCCCCTCCTGGTATGCATGCCCCAATCCTGGTTTATGTTCCCCCTCCTCATATATGTCCTAAAATGGGGGACATGCATCCTGCTACATAGCCCCCCAACTCTTACCGAGGGAGGTTTGTGGTGGTGCTCCGGGGCCATGGAGGTTGGGTCCTAAGCAGGAGCTGCTGGGTGCCACAGATGTTGGGGGCTAAGGCAGGAGCTGCTATGGTGCCACAGATGTTGGGGGGCTAAGCAGGAGCTGCTGGGGGTGCCACAGATGTTGGGGGGCTAAGCAGGAGCTGCTGGGGGTGCCACAGATGTTGGGGGGCTAAGCAGGAGCTTCTGGGGGTGCCACAGATGTTGGGGGGCTAAGCAGGAGCTTCTGGGGGTGCCACAGATGTTGGGGGGCTAAGCATGAGCTTCTGGGGGTGCCACAGATGTTGGGGGGCTAAGCAGGAGCTGCTGGGGGTGCCATAGATGTTGGGGGGCTAAGCAGGAGCTGCTGGGGGTGCCACAGATGTTGTGGGGCTAAGCAGGAGCTGCTGGGGGTGATACAGATTTTGGGGGCTAAGGCAGGAGCTGCGGGGGTGCCACGGAGGTTGGGAGCCAAGGCACAAGCTGCGGGGGGGTTGCGCCTGTCTCCGTGTGGCGCCGCCATTATTATTTCCCAGCATGCATTGCCGCTCTGGCAATGCATGCTCTTGTGTACAGAATTGTCCGTGAATCGCGGTCTGCGCATGCGCCGCGGCCATTTTATTGAAGACTGGAGAACAATACTGGAGTTCATAGAAATGGCCGCGGCGCATGCGCAGACCCCCGCCCGCGGCCATTTACAGGAGCAATGCAATGCAATGCAGACCGGCAATGCATGCTGGTAAATAATAATGGCGGCGCCCACCGGAGACCGGCGCAACCCCCCCGCAGCTTGTGCCTTGGCCCCCAACCTCCATGGACCGGATCAGGCACCTCCGATCCACCCCCCCACACCACATCCCCCCTAGGTAATATATATTTTTTTTTACATTTTTTTTTTACTTATTTTTTTTTTACATTCTCTTTTTAAGACGCACCCCTGTTTTCCCCCCAGTTTTGGGGGAACAAAAGTGCGTCTTAAAAAGCGAAAAATACGGTATATGTATAAATAAAACAGTCCAGAAAAAAGAGGGCACTCACCCATTTGGTCCTTCTTAGGAATTTATTCCCTTTTCAGGGTTCCGTTCAGGATTCCATACAGTACAATGGAGGGAGGGGGGGACATGGAGGGATGCCGGACAACAGCCCATTTCGTGCCCTAAATGGCGCTTCTGCTGGTCCGATCGGTTTGGAATCCTGAAGAGAACCCTGAAAAGGGAATAAATTCCTAAGAAGCACCAAATGGGTGAGTGCCCTCTTTTTTCTGGACTGTTTTATTTAACATACACTTGAGTGAGCACACCCAGGTGCATAGCTGCCTCATTTAAGATGACTGATGCACGGGGAAACTCCCAATACAAAATCCCAGTAGCACCCGTTCTTTACAACTTGGTTAACCCCTTCATGACTCGGGAAATTTTCATTTTTTGCTTCCCTGCTTCCAAGAACCATAACTTTTTTTTGTTTCTGTCAAAATAGACATATGATGGCTTGTTGTTTGCGTTGTACTTTCATATGCAATCATTTGTTTTACCATATACTTTACAGGGAAATTGCAAAAAAAGTGCAATTACACATTTGTTTTTTGGGTATTTTAGTCGCCATGTTCACTATATGGTAAAACCAGACAGTTAAAACAGGGATGGTGTCTTACAGTTCGCGCTGCTGCTTCAAAAAAATGCACTGGGAAGACATTGCTATCTCCATCTACTCCTTTATTCCTCCACACATTACCAACGCGTTTCGGTGCAGACCTTGCACCTTCCTCAGGGTACGTGAAGGGGTTAATATGTATACCCACACACAAACACTTCTCTACATCTGTACCTAAATATATATAGGCCAGCATTATTATAGACGCATGGACCTCACACGCACCTCAGGACCACACACACACACACTCCAGGACCACACACGCACACACTCCAGGACCACACACGCACACCCCAGGACCACACACGCACACCCCAGGACCACACACGCACACCCCAGGACCACACACGCACACCCCAGGACCACATACGCACCCCTAGACCGCACACACACCCCTAGACCCCACACGCACCCCTAGACCCCACACGCACCGCTGAAGCCCACACGCACCGCTGGGCAACACACGCACCGCTGGGCAACACACGCACCGCTGGGCAACACACGCACCCCTGGATTACACACGCACCCCTGGATTACACACGCACCCCTGGATTACACACGCACCGCTGGACCACACACACACCTGCCCCTAGATACGCCCGCACCATTGACAGGTTCTATGCCCAAGCCACAACCCATAGTCCTCCATAGCAACCCCACATATAGATAGTGCCAATATGTACTATACACTCACCGTGTATCGATCAGAACCAGAGGCATAGCTAGGGTTCAACACAAGGGGGGCGAAACATCATGAGTGAGCCCCCAGCCCAGGTGACCAGCAATAATCACACGTACAACCTAAAGCATGAACATTTCTTTTAGTCAAATAGAAAACTGAATAACATTAACACTTAAGTTTGTTTAAATTCAAGAATAATATTGTAAATCATATTTTAAAGAATGAATAAGCAACTAATTAAAAAATGTAGTGAACTATATTCCAGTGAAAAACACTTCTTACAGCGCCATTTTCCTCTCCTTAACTTTGGCAAATGTATTGACCACCTTGTCTTGTCAATTTCAATGTCTCTCTCAATACTGAGTAAGGTTAAATTGGACAGTCTGGCCTCATGCATGCATGCTCGTAGGTGTGTTTTAATGAGTTTCAGACAACTAAAACTTCTCTCTGCTTTTGCACTACTAACAGGAATAGTCAAGTAAATCTTATAAAGTGTAGTTAAATTTGGAAATGTTCGATGCATGTCGTTGGCAATAAGAAATGGCAATATTTTGTCAGTGGTGACTAGCTCTTTTTCAATTGACAGTTCCTTGTACATAGTACAGAAAGTTAGAAACTCTTTGTAACGCCACCTCGGGTTCTGTGCACACGTGCCCTGAGTAGAAACATGCAAGTTTAATTACTTTACTCTCTACATCTGGGTCTTCAAAGTGTTAATTGTTAAGTGGGCTAAACAATTTAGCCAATTCTCGAAAATCAGAAAAACGGTGCTCAAACTGACCCACAAAAACATCTAGGATATAATAATATACTTCAGTTCTGAAACGTATTCTACTATCCTCAATTGGCTCATCATCAGCTCTTTCATCGCTAAATTTTTTCTTCTTCCGAACCTTTACTTCTTGGTAGAAGGTAGTGTCCTTGCACTTAGTAGTTACATTTTTGGCTGTGTTTTCTATAGTTACAAATGGCTCATCTGATCGCAGCTCTCTGATTTGTATCATGCATGCATCAACTAGATGTACAGCTGCATTGATGTCCAATGACTCTTTTTGTAGATAATTTGAAAGCACATATGTTTTAAGAGTGTATTCCAGAAAACTAGCATTAGCTTGAATTCATAAGTGCTAAGTTTTGTCAACAGACCATCCGCTTCAGCAGCAGTTTTTGGGGTAGTGCCATTATGCATTTTTATGCGCTGTAATGCCTCAAGGATTGCGGGCAGACTTTGAATTACTGCTTCAGTTGCCTGTTTTCTGGAAGCCCATCGTGTATCTGACAGCCTCTTTAGTGTGAGTACTGTTCCCTCCAGGATTTTATTCTGCTCTTCCTCAAGCATTTTATATCTAGGTAGACTTGATGTTAAAAATGAGTATAGAGTTTCAAGCGTACCAAAAAATTTTTTGGCGCTGCATAATGCACATGCAGCATCTAGTAGAACCTAATTGAGGTTGTGAGCACAACAATGTACATAAAAGGCTTTTTCAGAGCAGTTTTGTTTCACCCTGGCTTGCAGCCCCATTAAATGACCTGACATTGTCCTTGCTCCATCATAAGCTTGTCCTCTCATTAAGCTGACATTAAGACCAAGTTCTTTGGTGAGTGCATTAATTAATACCTCATAGAATGACTCTGCGCTGCCACTTGGAAGGTCTTCAAATTTAATAAAGCGTTCAATGCTGTCACCGGTTTTGTAACATATCTTAATGATAACGAGAACTGATCTATTCTTGTGATATCAATTGTTAAATCCACAGTTACTGAGAAGAACTTTGCTGCTTTCACATCCTCTATGATAGTGCTCATAGTTTCACTTGCAAGTGCAGAAATCAATTCGTTTTGCGATTCTGAACTCAGATAAGTAACACGCCCTACTGGATTCTTCAGATGATGTTCAAGAACACTATCATACTGTGCTAGCAATTTAAGTAGCTCCAGAAAATTGCCTTCATTGACATCTGGGTCACCAAAGCCGGCATATTCTCTGTGACCCCGAAATGCAAGGCCCTATCTCGCTAAAAAAGGAGTAACGTCTATCAGCCTGTGAAGGATTTTTCTGTTCCTCTCTATCTGCTCCCTTTCTCCTTTCATGAGTCCTGCTATTACGGTGCTGTCCTGACTAATGCGATATTTAGTCATAAGAAATGTCTTCTCTGCTTCTCGGTGAGTATTAGACCTCTCATGTTGTTCTATTTTTTCAACGCCTTTCCTAAAGTTAGAGAAGCCTATGCATGGGTCTGGCCAGACTTGACTCATTTCATTTTGCTTACCAAATAACCAGCAGCAGAAACAATAGAGTCGGTTAATTTTGGGGGAATAAATTAACCTCTGTCGTTCAACTGTGCAACAGTTTCCCATTTTGCGTTTGTACCAAGTTGGACTAAATCGTCTTCTTTCGGTGCCATAAGGAAAACTATCATAGTGATCATTCAATCCCGGCTGGCTAGGGCCATTTTCCAATAGAGCTCTAATTATTTCTGTACTAAGACTTTTCTTTTTGAACAGAAATGGATCTGTGGGATATGGCTCTTTAATTTGAATATGCTGTCAGGGTCAGTGGCAATGCTGCAAGATCCTGGATTGGCATCGAGCTCGTCAATGTGACTAGTGTGACTGCTAGGTGAACTTAGGCTAGAAATACCAATTGCATCACTTGTTTTAGATATGTCATCTTCAGTAGTCCAGCTAACATGTTCTTGTTGGTCCACCGATGAATTCTCCTGAAAAAGGGCATTAGTGGGACAATTCCTATGTATTATGCGGCTAGAAGTGTCTTCCTGGTTAGCCACTGCCAGACTACAGCTGGGCCTGGGTGGATTTTGCCAATCATCTTTTTCAGATACAGTTGGTTGGTTGACAAAAAAATAACTTGTCAGAGGGGCACAAGATGAAACTATCTTTTTCTTTTGTTCCGTTTCTTTGCGTTTCAGTGAACCCGATTTGTATTTTTTAAACATTTTCAAATAGTTTCCTCCAGGTTTTTGTTTTCTAGGGAAAAAAAAGTTCAGGACCTCTGTTATTGGTTGTATATGCCATAAGATTCCCCCATCATCTTCAGTGTATCATGTCCCCCATTTTCTTTAGCATCACATCCGTCCCCATCATCTTTAGCATATCCCCAATCATCTTCAGTGCATAATGTCCCCCATCAACTTCAATACATCAGCTTCCCATCATCTCAGTATCATCTGAGTACCATGTTAACTGCTGACCCCAATACCTGGACCAGCAAAACATGGGGGTCCACAGAATTAGCGACGTCACCGCAGACGGAGTGCCAGTGTTATTACTCACCCTCCACACGGTCGGTGAGTATGTTCATACACCGCAGCGCTGCAGCAATCCAGTTCAGTGCGGGTGTACCAAGATGGGTGATGCTGATGGCTGTAGCAAAGTCTCTTCAGCTCGGAAATCCAGCTGCCTTTAAAAAAAATGTAAAAAAAATTTGCGTTTCTTGCACCGCTAGGCCGGTATGGCCCAAGACTGGTGATTAATGCTGCGGCAATGTTCCAAATAATCCATGGGAGCTGCTGAGCAGAGTTGTAAGTGAGCTCTTCAATGTTCTGGCAACAGTGGGCAATGTGGCGGTGTTGAAGGCGACAGGGGAATGACGATGGTGCTGGAGGCGACTGGGACACAGTAGCAGTGATGGAGGCAACGGGGGCACGGTGTGGTGGTGGTGCTTGGGGCATGGCTGCCGTGGTGGTGCTGGAAGCGATGGGGACATGGCTGCGGTGCTGCTGCTGGAGGTGATGAGGTCACAGGGGAGGGTGGTGGTGCTGCACAGCAGGGGCAGACATGGATGCGAGTGCTGGCTGCAATGCAGTGCAGAGTCAAACTCCTGGAGAAGATGACTCGTGCCTGCCAGGAGGGAGAGACACATGCTAATTACACTAGTCTCTGTCTTCCTCCCTCCTATGCTGCTGGGCTGATGTGTGTCTGCCATGCTCCTATGTCTACCTTTCTATTTTACATTTTAAGACGGGTGCTGAAACATTTTGCTGCTCTTGATAACCCCTTTAGGGAGCGCACACACGTGGCGGATCCGAATGCGGAATTGTATGTGGATTCTCACGTGGATGCCCATCCCGGACCCACTATGACGGGCCGACGCTCACAGTTCAGTCCGTGTGACCCGCGGTCATGCCGGGATCGTTGCGCTCTGGAGCTCAGGTGAGCTCCAAAGTTCAGCCCGTCATAGCAGGTGGTCCGGGATGGGCATCCACGTGCAGATCCGCATGCAATTCCGCATGCAGATCCACCACATGTGTGCGCTCTATTAAAGACATGTATTTATCATTCTAACGTTACAAATTAAGAATAAAATGAATATGCAGTCAAATGATTGTGTACTTTTCCTCAGACGATGCCTGCTCCTCAGTCTTCTTCCCACCGTCCCACGTATTCTTTCACTCAGGCTTGTATCTTTGGCTGTAAGTGCTGCCGCCGCTGCTCCGATCAGCAGTGCACGGCCGCGGGACCAATCAGAGCAGCCGTACCGCTGCTCCAATGAGCACAGCAGGCTTGAGTAGCTGCGGTCTGCTCGGAGCATCGGACGGGTCACGGCTGTATTGTGAAAAGAGCGCGACTTGTGGGGTCCACGGCATCGCGGCCCGCTCAGCGGCCCAGGTGACCTCTCAGCCCCAATAGGCCCCTGATGCCCCCCACCGCTTCCCCCCTTCATTGTTATGGGGGATCTGTAGATGACGCAATGTTATGGGGGATCTGTAATGGCGCACTGTCATGGGGTATCTGCAGGGTACAACTTATGGGGGTATCTGCAGATGACGCTCTGTTATGGAGGATCTATGATGACGCTCTGTTATGGGGGATCTATGATGACGCTCTGTTATGAGGGATCTGTGATGACGCTCTGTTATGGAGGATCTGTGGATGATGCTCTGTTATGGAGGATCTGAGGATGACGCTCTGTTACGGGGGATCTGTGGATGATGCTCTGTTATGGGGGATCTGTGGATGATGCTCTGTTATGGAGGATCTATGATGACGCTCTGTTTTGGGGGATCTGTGGGGGTTTAGTGGTGACACTCTGTTATGGGGGATCTGATCTGCAGATATACTGTCATGAGGGATCTGCAGATGACGCTCTGTTATAGGGGATCTGCGGATGACGCTCTGTTATGGAGAATCTGCGGAGGACGCTCTCTTATGGGAGATCTTTATTGACGCTCTCTTATGGGGGATCTTTGGTGACGCTCTCTTATGGGGGATCGGCAGATGATGTACTGTTACGGGGATCTGCAGATGACGCACTGTTATGGGGGATCTGCAGAGGACGGTCTGTTATTTGGGATCTGTGGTGACACTTATGGGAGATCTGTGGATGACGCTCTGTTATGGGGGATCTGCGGATGACGCTCTGTTATGGGGGATCTGTGGATGACGCTCTGTTATGGGGGATCTGTGGATGATGTTCTGTTATGGGGGATCTGTGGATGACGCTCTGTTATGGGGATCTGTGGATGACGCTCTGTTATGGGGATCTGTGGATGACGCTCTGTTATGGGGGATCTGTAGATGAAGCTCTGTTATGGGGGATCTGTGGATGAAGCTCTGTTATGGGGGATCTGTGGATGACGACCTGTTATCCAGGATCTGTTGATGCTCTGTTATGGGGGATCTGTGGTGATGCTCTGTTATGGTTGATCAATGGTGATGCTCTGTTATTGGGGATCTGCAGATTACAAATTTATGAGGGGATCTGCAGATGACACTACGATGGGGGATCTCTGAATTACAGTACAGTGCCTGGAGTACTATACATTGTGGCTACCACCTCCCTCATCATTAGGAATACACCCATGTACTGTATACATGGGTGTATTCTGAACGATGAGGGACGTGGTAGTCAGTTAAAATTAACACTTTGGACACATTACAATTGACAGCTCAGTGACCATAAACTCTATCTGTGCATGTGCTGATTCGGCGGCCATTTTTAGTCCTGTGTTGCAGACACAGGTGCGCAGTACGAATTTCCCTCTACCAACGGGAAACTCGTATTGCAAACCGAAAACCTGTTGCCGGCGCCCGGATTTTGCAATGGCGCCGGCCTGTGCAGTGGCGCCACCGCCGCACCGGAATTCCACGATGCCGCCCACTTACCTCCGATCACCGCACGGCGCCAGGCGACCTCACCAGCGACACTGCCTGCTACCAGTCTCAGCCGCAGCTGCCGAGCCGCTGGGTAAGAAAGTTTTTTTTTACTTTTCACCCTATATTTTCACTATTCGTTTTGTAAGATGCACCCCCATTTCCCCCCCCTAATTTGGGGGACATGAAAGTGTGTCTTATAAAGCAAACAATATGGTATTTTTTACAATCTGGCATTGCCAAACGCTGTAAGGCAGGCATTTACCCAATATACTAGGTTAGTAGTGATGGGGTTGTGGAGGGGGTAAAATGGGGGGGAGGGGGGAAAGAATGGTAAAGAGATGTATCAGGAGAAAGGATTAGGATTCAGGTAGAGTCAGATGTTTATATGGTGAAGAGTTAGGAAAACATTCTTTCATCACTAATTGACACCCATTCTCTGGGTATACGTGATCCCCAATTAAGGTTACCAAGTAGCACATATATAGTAATTTTCTCGTCCCTCATAAAAGTCTTCCCTCCATATTTCAACCCCTACTATGAAATATCATAAATCATTAAAAACATTCATATTCGCGGTTCAAGCCCAATGGTTCCAGGGTCTGAAGGGTATGAATCCAGAATGCTTCTCGTTCCTTGAGTCTCTGGATTCTGTTGCCCCCCTGCGTGCTGTAGATATACTTTTAATTACTTGGTAGCATAACTGAGAGATACTGTGACCATGGTTCAGGAAATGGTGTGGAATTGGTAACATTGTTTGTTTACACCTGATGGTTGACTTGTGTTTTGAGATTCGGTCTCGGACATGTTGGATGGTCTCTCCCACATATCCCAGCCCGCAGGGGCGTTTAATCAAATATATTACAAATGATGAGTCACACGTATGGAAACCCTGGATTTGGTACCTTTTTGTCACTTCTGGGATGAGTAAAATATTTGCCCTTGGTGACATTAGAACATTGGTTGCATCCGAGACATGGGAAAGTACCCTTGCATTTTGTGATTAAAGTGGTTTGTTGTAGGGTTCTCCTTGATGTTCCAATGTCCGCTCGGAGTAGAAAATTCTTGATAATATTAGTGCTTTTGTGACAAAAAAGAGTTGGTGTCCTAAATTCATTGATAGAGGGGTAAGAAGAACATAAAAGCTGCCAGTGTTTCAGAATTGCTGTCCTTATTAAAGGAAAAAAGGGGTGATATGTTGCTACAAATGAATACGTTTCTCTGCTGATTTGTCTGTTCTTATTACGACTCTTTTTGGGCAGCTATTTCCTCAGGATAGCCCCTCTCCATGGATTTGGACGTCATTTCCTGGTGTCGTTTTTGTCGAATATCTAGTCTGAGATTATTATGAGGTAATAATGAGGTAATAGAGTCTGAGACTATTCTAGATATTCTGGCATGCTGAAAGATGGCGGTAGTGAGGACTTCACGTGATGGGTGGCTTCTTTTAAAGTGTAATAGGCTATTCCTATCTGTGCTCTTGACATAAAGGTCTGTAGACAGAAACTCGTTAGCGTCCACTTGCACTAGTGTATCCAAAAAATTCATTTGTAGTCTACCTTGATGACAGATTGGGCACCAGGCAGTTGATCTCATGAAAAAAGAGAAAATCTCTTGACTCCCCCGCCAAATAAAGATGTCGTCAATGAAACGTCGCCATAATATGACGTTTTCAATGACGAGTGGATGGTGATCTATGTGGTCTTCCTTAAATTTGCCCATGTATATGTTTGCATATGGGGGTGCTACATTTGAACCCATTGCTGTCCCTTTCTTCTGTATGTAGTAGGTGTCCTCAAATAGGAAGTTTTTTTCTAATATTGTTGAAAGTATATCAATGCAGAAGCTCTTATGCTCAGTAGAGAATTCACTGTGGGAATCGAGAAACCACTATGATGCCTGAATGCCTTTGTTCGTATCCTTCAGGTAGGATGGTATCAATGGAACCAAGGGACTAAGTATCCTTCCTAAAGTTATCGCCAATGGCGTCAGAATTAATTCTGTAGACGTCACAATGGGGCGTCCTGGTGGTCTTCTTTTGTTGCCCATCGATTCTTGCCTGTATAACAGGGGCGTGCTGGTGCTTTGAATTCCGGGAGGCAGATTGTCCTGCCAGCCCGTGGTGGGGGGGGATTGGGGATAGCGGAGATCCCGGGGTGAGGGGAGCTTCTAGTGGAAATCCCGGGGTGAGGAGCAGGGGGGTGCTAGCGAAGATCCCGGGGTGAGGAGCGGAGGGGGTGGGGGTGCTGGCAGGGCAGCCTACTTACCACAGTGCCCGCCATGACGCCGGCTGTGCGATTAGCGACCGCAAAGCAGAGACGGACCAGCCCGTTTGTGCAGGGGGGCGGCCCTGGAAGGGGCTAATGTCACCAGCCTGGGGGGCACTTGTCCCCCTGCCACCTGGGTCAATCCGCCCCTGTCTGTATACTATCAATGTCCTTAGACACAAGTGAAATGAAGGTCTCAAATGGGTGATATTTCTTGGGATGTGTGAAATTGCTTTTTACTTTTATACCCAGGGATTTAATGGTGAATGGTGTTGTGGAATCTTGTGTCAAGGTTGCTGTGACTATCTGTTCTGACTCGGAGAAATGGGTTTTGAGTCAAATAGCCCTATAGAACCTCTTTAGGTCTTGTTCTAATTGAAGACTGTTGAATGCTGATGTTGGGCTGAAAGAATGGCCCTTCCTGAGGACACTAAGATCAGGTGGTGACAGGCTGTATGAGGAAATATTATAGACGAGCTCTGATCTACCTGGGACCTCGTCACCATTCTGGAAGTGACATTATATATTGTCTTTTGTAAACATAACCATGTCATGTATATATGTATGTATATGTCAACATGAATATACATACATGTACACATTCTAATTACAATTTTGTACTCCTTATGAGTCCCCCAAAAAATAAAAAAAACATAAACACAACTTTAGCGGTCCAGCACAATTTTATTTAACATAATCCAAAAAAAGGTTAAAGATGTCTGTATCTGGTAGTTGGTGGGCAATCAAAATGAGTTGCACTGCTGGGAGGTGGTGGCGTGTGCAGATTCGAGTCTGTGGAGGGGACTGGAACCGGGGAAGATATTGAGGAAAAGGAAGGAAGGGTGAATTTACTTAGGGGTCTATCTTGGGGGCTACAAATTACAATGGGTGGGGTAGGAGGATCTACAAAGGAGTATGGAGTTGAGGAGCGGGAGAGTATGTAGGAAGAGGAGGGAAGGACAACGGAAGTGGAATGGGCAGAAAGGTGGGGGCTTGGTTGATAAGATGCAGAGTAATGGGTTTGGAGTCTAGATGGAGAGTGGAACAATTGAGGTTGGGTGAAGGATGATGAAAATGGGCAGGAGGGCTGTGTGAAAGAGGAGGTCAAAGTAGGGTAGAATGGATTTGGGTGTAGGGATGAGGCTGGTAGGATGGGGTAGGCTGGGCGGTGGTCAGGGTGGTAAAATGTTGGCTGGGTGGAGGTCATAGGGTGGTAGGATGTTGGCTGGGTTGAGGTCTGAGGGTGGTATGAAGTATGTTGGGAAGATGGAGGATAGAAGGATACATGAAGTATAGTCTGCTGGGGGCGACTGACAAGGTGATCATTCCTCTGAATTGGGACATAAGGGTTATGCTGAATGTTGCTCAGGCCATGTGTGGGAAATGTAGCATGGCCGGCAGCAGGAGGATGGCTGTGGCTGACATGATGTTGGGGGGGCCAGAGGTCCTTCATCGATTTGCATATTTGGGCCCATCTGCCTGGTCAGTGAATCACCCATGGTTGTATGGGGACTCGGGTATCTGGGCCCTTCTGTACTTGGGATGTCACTGGTAGCCTGTCCAGACCCGTGGCCCTGGCGATCAACTTAAAAGGGAAAAAGAAAATAATAAAGTTCATGTGACGCCACCTGAGGTTTCTGGTGATTGCACCTGTGCTGCGTGGGGCCTCCAGGGATGATAAACGGGCAGCTAGGTGTTGAAGCTCCCCACAGGCGGAGCTGGATCCCTGGGAAGTTTGTTGATGACGATAAGGGATGGAGCAGGGAATTGGCCGGGCTGCTGGGTAACAGAACAGTCTCTGTGCTGTGGATGGCAGGGGCAACGGTCGAGGAATTGACACACACACACACCATAGGTAGTTGTTCCTTTACCTTTTACTGATGGTTCGACAGGTAAGGTTCCAGGCACTGTTGGGTGGTCAAGAAGCACGTATGGATCTCCACAGCGAGGGGGTAAAAGGCCTCCTTGTCTCTTTTCCCCTTTGTGTGAAGCCCCTGCCCCGTGTGAAACTTGGCTGACCTCCTCTGCTCTGCTACCACCTGTGCTGTTGTTGAGAAACCCTCGATGGACTATTCCTCTCTCTGCAGTGCCTGGCTCCCTTGTTGGTGGCTGCACAGATGCCCGGGAGACTGAAGTCTCCACGGTGGACCGGTATTCTCTGCTGGGCTAGGTACTCTCCAGCAGACTCGGACTCCGGTGTCTGGGGTGCTTTCTGGGGTGAACCCACAGATGGCTCCTGGGTCCCCACGTCTACTCTTCATCGCCTTCCGACTCCACTCTTGGGCCCTGCAGCACTGCTCTAAAGGCTGTTCAGGGTTACTGGCGCGGGCCTAGCGCGGCATCGACCACCAGAACGTCTTCACAGCTCTTGTAGCGTCTGCACACTCATTAACTCCGCCCCCAGCACCAGTATTTATAGGGGAACTTGCCTAGGGGCATCAAGTTGAGCTCCCCCTACTGTGCTGGGGTGGAAGGTGTTGTTTGCGTCTGTGTACCCACTGTGGAAACCCATCCGTGCTGTAGGTGAGTCTGTGGTTACCTGTGTGAGCAGGGCGCCACACCCGCACAACCGCTTCCTGGCAGGACCATATTATATAGACCTGCTGATCGCTGGACATTTTCTCCATCTCACTGCAACTGACAAAAAGTACTGGTTGTTTGATTTTATAAAATCTCCCTGAACATTTATAACGTTGATGTGGAGACGATCAAAACCATCAGTAATTTGTTTGTAGAGATGTCTCCACATCTCCTGATGAAGCTAAGAGAGATTTAAAAACTCAGGGAGAATGTTCCTATCTGTCCCCCTCTGGCGCTAGCGAACAGGGCGAGATCCCGATATACTGGTCTCGGTAGCGCCAAAGAGCTGAGGTAGTGGAAAACTTGTCGCAGCGTCTTACACAGGATTTGCCACCTCCCAGGATGCAGCTGCTGCAGACCCCTGATGTTCTGCAGATGGGCCGGCGGATGTGGCCAAGTCATCACCGCTGCAATTTCCAGGGACAACTTCAGGCGCCATTCAGATGAGCAGCCCAGTAGTGCAGACCTGATCCCAGAGTCGTCGGGTTTGGACCAGATTTGCATGGTGATGGTGCCGTTGGTCCCAAAGAGGAGGTCTCGCTTCCACAGGTTGGATGAGATCATTATCCACTGAGTCCTCCTCATCCATCCTGTGACCCCTTTTGGAAACCTGTAAAAACAACAAAAAAAAAAAAATTAGTAACATCAAATGCATTACATTGCATTTATGGGTCAATTGCGGAAGGGGACTTACACGGCGCCTTACACCACCATGTTTCTGGCCACGACACTGGGACTGGTCTGAAGCCTGTCCTCCTGCTGCCTTATGTCCCTGTGGGGAAATAAAAAAATGATAAAATACATCTTTTTAAAAAAAAAACATGCAACCCACTTGCAGGTTGTATACGTACATGCTCTATTTCCCCCACTTCCAATTCCGCCGCCGGATTGACTACACCCTCCGCCTCACTATTGGAAGACTCCTAAATAATGAAACATTTTTATTACAATTGTGTGAACAATATGAAACAGTTATTTAAAAAATTAAAGGAAAACATCAGTTACTCACTTGCACAAGTGGGCATCTATCCTCATCAGATGTGTTAGACATTCTTCAACCGAAGGGGGGTGATATGAAAGACAAACCACAAAACATTAGTACACACAAATTGACAGCAAAAACACACACACACACACATACACACACACACACACATACACACACACACACACTCAGACACACACACACACACACTTACTGTACTGTGTGGCAAGGCACTCACAGCGCTGGAGCCCTCAGCCAATCACAGCGCTGGAGCCCTCAGCCAATCACAGCGCTGGAGCCCACAGCCAATCACAGCGCTGGAGCCCACAGCCAATGACAGCGCTGGAGCCCTCAGCCAATCAGAGGCTATGGGCTGACGTCAGCTGGCCTCGGATTGGCTCAAGGCTCCTGGGCGGAGCTGTGATTGGCTGATGGGCTCCTGGGCTCCTGGGATGTGAGCGCGCGCAATGCAGCGGCGGCACCGGACACGACAGCGGGGACGGCGGCTGGTGATCGCGTCCCCGCACAGTGATGTGAGGCAGGCACCGGCACCAGCAAGGATGGCGGGGACGGCGGCTGGTCATCGCGTCCCCGCACAGTGATGTGAGGCAGGCCCCGGCACCAGCATGGATGGCGGGGACGGCGGCTGGTGATCGCGCCCCCGCACAGCGATGCCAGGCGGGCACCGGACAGAGGGGGATGGCGGGGACGGAGGATATTGCGGCACAAAGGTATGCCTTATTTTCTGGGGGGTGCTAAATTTTCCTGGAAAAATCCGTATATAAGGCGCACTGCACTATAAGGCGCACCTATGATTTCTGGGAAAATCTTAGTCTTTTAGGTGCGCCTTATAGTGCGGAAAATACGGTAATACATAAAACAAAACAATATTCAGTTGTCAGCACGGCTGAGCTAGGAGGGAGGGGAAGAAACGAGAGAATGCGACGCTGCGATTCCCCTCTCCCTGTCCACAGCCACAGCTGTCAGCAAGTCTGCACAGAGAGGGAGGGGGGGAGAGCAAGTCCCCCTTCACTCAACAGGTTTGAAGCATGGAACAACTATCACATAATCACATAACGTTTGTTTTAAGCAGAACATCGATGGTAACAGGAAAATGTTTCAATTACAAGTCTGAATTCCTCCACTGCTGTGGGGCAAAGCAATTCTCCAGATGCACCAGTTGCAAGTCTAAGTTCCCCAATCACTTGCTCAAGTGTAAATCCAACGCTTCCCGCTGTGTGGATATAGTGAGAATTGATCCTCACTCCACCCCTCCTTCTGTCTCCTACCTGGGTAAACGTGGATCTTGCCAGCCTGTGTGCCAGTGGAATACCAAACTGCAGGTGCATCTGTCGCACCTCATAACCTTAGACCATAAAGACAATTCAGTGCTGCTTTTTTCTTCCGTAGCCACCAAGCGCCAAGTGCTTGGTAGCTGAAGAAAAAAAAAAGGGGGGATGAGCGAGTGAGGGGACAAACGCTGCAGATTCTCACACCAGCCTGCTCGCCTATGCTCAGAACATTCCAACAGAGCAGATCATAAACACTAGATAACAGAAAAGAATTACCGTGCTGTTCTGTAACAGCTTACTTTAACTGAATTAATGTAATTATTGGGCAGTGGAATAAACAAAGTACCAGTATATTTAAAACAAACGGCTTATTGAGCAAATTATCACATATAGCAACTCATGCACTTATATAGCCAGAAAACAAATAACAATACTTATTAATACTTATTACAAACTTACAGACTCTACAAAACAAGACAAGAATTAAAGAGTCAAAGTAAAAAGAAAACAAGATAAAAAAATATAAACCAGCCTACTGAGAATTTACCGTTTCGTGGTTCCCTCAGCCTGATGCATGCCACCCCTCTCGGAGAGAGACACTGTTTGAGTCAATGGCTCAACTTACCACGGATCTTGCCCCTCTCCATCCAGGGGGGGGGGGGTTAGGCGTTCTTCAGTCCAAGATAAACATAAAGAGGAAATAAATTATATATATCTCGCTAAAAAGGCCTCCAAGAATGTGAAAGCTGAGAAATTCACTCTAACCAGAGTAGACTGATTAATAAGAGAAATTAAAATTGACACTGGTATACCAGTCCTGAGGATACTTAAGAAAGACGCAGCACCCAGAGTCCTTCAGAGACATCATCATCATTTATTCAAGGGTACAGTTTTTATATCATTTTCAAGGTCCTTCATACATAACAAAAAGTAAAATGTGGCAATATGGTACAGAAATTAAATATGTAAAATATGCTCCATAATCAGTGTAAAATCATCCAATGATGTTACTAATGTAATGTATATAATATACAATACTAAATTAATTGGTGTGACTAACAGTTGGGATGTCTGCCAGGCGTCCACCTGTCTGTGGTCCTACTGACATTAGGACCATTTGTATGATAAAGACAAGGACAAAGACATTGTTATCATTCTTCTAACCTTCAACTATGTTCACATAAGATTCAGCTCTAGGACTTCAGTCTGTTCAAAGTTCTGAGTGAATAATTATGATAAACTAGGAATGGTTTGGGAAGAAAGAGAGAACAAGATGGCTGACAGTGAGGAGTCCATGATACCTTCTCTAACTTTCAAAAGAGTAATGTATACAACCAATGGATGAATTTCAAGGGATCCTGTCACCTCCAAAACGCCTCCTAAGTTAGCAAAAAATGTCCCTGCAGCATCCTATCTCTAATCTCACACTTCTTTTTGTCTCCTAAAAGCATCCTGTGAAAGTGCATAAAAACGTTTTAATACTTACTCATTAGTGATTATAATTGGTAGGTGCTATATTCTTTAGTCACCAGGGCATATTGGTTTGCAGCCTCGAGGATCCACCCTCTCTCTGTCTGTGCTGCTGTTATGTGCAGCTGAAGGCAGGACTAATGATTTGCATTCTGTGAGTGATAGAGAGGGGCAGGGCAAAGCCTGCACAAGCAGAGCACACAGACAGAGAGAGGGTGGATCCTGGAGCCAGCAAAACAACATGCCCTAAGGGCTAAAGAATATAGCCCCTGCTAATTATAATCACTAATGAGTAAGTATTAAAACGTTTTTATGCACTTTCACAGGATGCTTTTAGGAGACAAAAGGAGTGTGAGATTAGTGATAGGATGGTTAACACTAGACGTCCCAGAGACGGGTCATTTGACCTTTTTACCATTGAAAACCAAGGATCCTTTAAATTCCCGGGACTTCTAGTGTTAAGGGACATGTTTTGGTAGCTTAGAGCTTAGGAGACGTTCTGGAGGTGACAGGATTCCTTTAACATCAGGTTATAAGCTTTTATTTACCTAACATGGATAAGCCACATAACTTTTGTCAGGGACTGTAAATAAAATTGGACATTTGGGATGGAAAGTGCCTTGGAACTCTTTTCTGCATATTCACTTCTGACTCTCAGATTCTAATATTTTAGTGTATTTTTGGTGACTCTGTTCAGTGCGGCCCCTCATGTCATACAGGGGTGTCGGGGTGTCTGTAGGGTCCCCATATATAATGTATGCTGCAGACGAACCATATAACCACTCTAGTAAATGAGATTAATCATTTTAAAAAAACCGTTGACCAGTGCAGGAGGTGATTGTCGGGGCGTCTTGGAGACCATAATGTGGGATAATGTAAGTTATTTGCTTTTCTCGATGGATCCTCCACATATAATGTCTCGGTCACTATGGGCCGCTGCAGGGAGCAGTCATGATGCCTATGTTTTACTTAATTTTTACTCTACTAGATGGGTGCCCGATGCACGATGCATCGGGATTCTAGCAGAGCGAGTCTCTGACTCGCAATGGCCGCTTCGCGGCCAATGCTTCGCGCTGCTAAGGCGACTCGCCATGCCCGCTGCGCGGCCAATGCTTCGTTCGTATCCACATGACCACGCTGACTCGCAGCGAGAGCGGTCTCAAAAGGGGCAAAAAACCCATTCGTGATTATATAATAGATGGTCCAGATGTGTAATGAATCATGTCTGTTATGTAGCTGGAATTTTGGATTAATAAATTGTTTTTTTTTAGATGCAAAAATATTAAAATATGAGAGTCCTCAGTGGTTGATACCTTTTAATGGGGCAGCACAGAGGCTAAGTGGTTAGCCCTGCCTATGGTGGCTCAGTAATTAGCACTACACAGTGGCTCAGTGGTTATTAGTGCATGGAGGCCAAGTGGTTAGCCCTGCATATGGTGGCTGAGTGATTAGCACTACACCAAGGCTCAGTAGTAATACAAAATCCTTTTACGGCATTCCAAGTAATATAGCCCTGGTGGTATAGACCACCCCTTAGGGTTTTGTGCACAATCTCCAAAACATCAATAGTATACAAGAAGAAACATGGAGTATATTGCAATAAAAGAGTGACTTTTATTTTTTAATTTAAAAATGAGTGAAAAGAGGACAGAATCAGGGAGACGCAGCTCACCACTAAAGCAGAGCCAATTATTATTAGTGGATGGAGGCTAAGTGGTTAGCCCTGCATATGGTGGCTGAGTGATTAGTACTACATGGAGGCTCAGTTGTTAGCACTGTACAGGGTGGCTCAGTGGTTAGCACTGCAGCCTTGCAGTGCTGGGTCCTGGGTTCAGTTCCCACCAAGGACAACAACCACAAGGAGAATGCATGTTCTCCCTGTGTTTCCTCTGGGTCCTCTAGTTTCCTCCCACACTCCAAAGACTGATAGGATGTTTAGATTGTGAGCCACAGTGTTGCAAATGTATGTGAAGTGCTATGGAATTAATAGTGCTATAGAAATAAATAAATATATATATATACACAATGTGTTGCTTCATAACTGGACAGATGATTTCACAGAAGTTATACATCATGTTGTTTAAGTGTTCCCTTTATTTTGAAAATGTCAAATTGCAGTATTATTAATCAAATACACTTTACTACAATGGTTCTACAATTTAAAAATTAGTCCTAAATTCACTATAATAAAGCAGATAACGTGCAACTAATATTAATTTGCTGCTATTTTGATTCCTAATGATAATGTTTTTCCCTTGTAGCGGCTGTCCCAAACCATGAAGGAGGTCTTGGCTGATGACTTCCCCGATGAACCCAAAACTACTCTGGATGCTTGGGACAAATTTATGTCTGCTGTGTCCTCTGTCCTGGAGTCCAAGAACACATAAACTGGACCTCACTGGGATAAATGGTTTAACACATGTCTTAATCAGTTCAATAAAAATGATTGAATCATCCATGGTTGTCTGTGCTGATTACTACTTTTGAAAACATTTAGAAATTTTCACATATCACACCTGCCAACTCTCCTTGAGCTGCCAAGAGTCCGGAGTACTTGTCACATACACACTTCTCAGCATGTTACGTGGGGTGCGCCATCAAGAGTTAATTTATCTCCTCTCACTCGATCCAGCGCTCAACCTCTAGTACAGGATATAAAGTGAGCATAAATCACACCCAAAAGTCCACGCACCCCAATTACACAACACACTGCCACCACTCATTGAAATATACTACTACCTGACAATCAGAATGTTCACACTCTGTAAGGCTATGGATTCTTTAGAGTATACAGGGATCAAACTTATTAAAGTTTTAAGCTTTAAAATAGCAAAAATACAGTTTTAATCTTTACATTAGAAGAAAAAGTATCACTCACCGGTTTAGCAGACAATCTTATTTTTCCTTATTGCACATAACAGGAGGAAGGATGGAGTACGAACAATGGCCACTTTACGCCCTCTGGTGCGTCAACGGGTTCTACAACTGAGTGTGAACAAGCATCTCCTTAGGCTATCGAGCATCAATGCACACGTACGATAGAAGTGTTTGCATCAAGTGAACAGTTTATTTACAATTTCAAGGTGAAGCGACAGGCTAACGTTTCGGCCAGGTAACTGGCCTTGTTCACAGAGTCGCCTTAGTTGCTGAGGCTTGAGATATGGTTGTTCATGCTATAAGCATAGAGGGTAACCTTGTTTGAAGGTTTCCCAGGGGAAAGTTGTATTTTGTATCTCAGCCTGCAGTAGTAGCTGGTCACCTGTATGGAGGTATAGTAGAGCAGAGCTCTTTATATTGGTGGTGCAGTGTAGGCAGCTGACACAACTGTGCCCAAGCTTAGTGGCTGGCCTGGATCGAACTCACGACCTTCAGATTATGAGACTGACGCGCTACCTACTGCGCTAACGAGGCAAGGCCTTGGCACAGCTTGGGCACAGTTGTGTCAGCTGCCTACACTGCGCCACCAATATAAAGAGCTCTGCTCTACTATACCTCCATACAGGTGACCAGCTACTACTGCAGGCTGAGATACAAAATACAACTTTCCCCTGGGAAACCTTCAAACAAGGTTACCCTCTATGCTTATAGCATGAACAACCATATCTCAAGCCTCAGCAACTAAGGCGACTCTGTGAACAAGGCCAGTTACCTGGCCGAAACGTTAGCCTGTCGCTTCACCTTGAAATTGTAAATAAACTGTTCACTTGATGCAAACACTTCTATCGTACGTGTGCATTGATGCTCGATAGCCTATTGACTACGGGACCCTTGGCCCCTTTCAATTGCACCGTGACCATCGCCATTTGAGTGCTAGCCTTCGAACTTCCCAAGCATCTCCTTAAACACAGCCCAGTGTGGGTGCGTCATACATATTAATTAGGCCACATATGGGAGACACATACAGACACATTTCTGAGATACAAAACTATAACATTTTGTTTACTAAAAAAGAAACAACAGTGCCAACACCACCACCTTATCTAAATGAAAAGCATAAAAAGACAGCTAAATCATTTTCATTATTGAAGCCCGCTGGCCCTTGTGCTCTCAAGTTTATTATCCAATTTCCCTCTTGTTGTAAGAGGAATTTATGGACATTTCCACCCTGTGGTGGAACATTAATTTTTTCCAAACCTGCAAAGGTCAGGATTTGGAGATTAGTGTTGTGCTCTTCTCTGATATGGTTAATAAGTCTAGGAGAACACATCCCTGACAACATGGATTGGGAATGCTCCCTGAACCGTAATGCATTGTCTTCCTATATAATACAGTCCACAAGGACAAAAAATTACTTACTTTATGTAATTTGATTTACAGGAAATGAATTATTTTACATTATGGTATAATGGGTCACTTTTTAAAGGGTTAAATGTTAAATGCTGGGGACAACATTGACAGTTTCCACATTTAAATTACCCAAAGGGCTATTTTTTTGAAGCCATATTTTTTTCAGGAAACAACCATTTTCTGACTATCATGTCACCTACAGTTGTGTATCTCTTATAGGTTACCATTGGCTTTCTAATGGCTATTTCCCTCAAGTCCTTGTCATTTTTGATAAGATACCAGTTCTTCTAGATCACTGATTTTATTATCTCGTTTAATGGACCAAATTTAAAGCTGAATATAACATGTTTTTCTCTATTCTCAACTTTTTTTCTTTTTCAATAGACTTCCTCTAGGTATCCTTTTAACCTTTTTTACAGGATTCATCATTTATTTTGGAGTAACCCCGAACTGATAATCCTACCTCCTCGCTGTTGATTCTTTTTAAATGTAGCATTTGACCATATGTCAGGAACCTTTTGTTGTAGTGAGGATGATTACTTTCATAATGAAGCAGGGAGTCTGTTGCAATGGATATCCTGAAATTTTCAGTGACCAAATTCCCATTTACTAGAGAGAATTTTACATCCAGAAATTCAAAAGTTTTTCCTCCAAAAACAGAAGTCTCATATTCCTAGAAATTGTCTTGTTTAGATAGTGCATCAATTTCTGAGTCTTTTTCAGACCCCTCCGTCACTATAAAAATGTCATCCACATAGCAACAAAAAGTTTTTATAGTTTTCAAAAATGGATTAATGGAATAAACATATCGACTTTCAAAGACCCCTAAAAAGAGATTAGTAAGGCAACATGCTACGGGTGTGCCAATAGCTGTTCTCTCGCTTGAATAAACCAGTCATTCAGGTGCATTATGGTTTAGAACAAGCCCTAATGCTTCTCCAATAAATTCTCTAAACTCCGCGGATTCTTTAGTAGACTCCAATACTTCTTTTACCACTTCATCAGCCTGAGACTCCCGTATCCGCGTGTACAGACTCACAACATCTATGGAAGCCAGCTGAGAATCGCCAAACTATTCTATCAACCACCTCCAAAAAGTCCCCAGTGTCCCTGATGTAGGATGGCATTTGTCTCATCAATGGTCTAAGTTGCCAGTCTAAATATCGCGACAGGGGTTCAGTGAAAGAACCTACTCCAGACAGGATAGGTCGACCCGGCGAGACACTAAGAATTTATTCAACAGCGTCTGTATTTCTTAAACTTATTTGTGGGATCTATGTATTCATTATTCAGCTGTCTTCTTGCTTCCGCTATGTAGGAGTATTTTTTTCAGGAGCACTACATTACCTCCCTTCTCTGCTTTTCACTCAACCACATCATTCCACCTCTTTACTGTATTCACAGCTTTTTGTTCACCTACACTCAAAGTTTTTGGTGTCTCAGAATACACTAAAGCTTCGACTTGCTCAGCTACTTGTTCTTGGAAAATATCAACTGTTACAGGTACAACTGGGGGACAGAAAGACGATTTTATACCACCTGCAAAACGTTGTTTTTCCACACCTGCCTCATTAATCAATTCCTCAAATTTTTCATTCTCATTGTTACAAACATTTACCAGGGCTGCAGCATCACTTTTTATCTCTAAAAAATTGGAAGTTATCAAGTTAAAACCCAATGGCAAATTTTTAGAGCAACAGCCTTTTCATTTTTTGTTTTTCCTCCTTCTTGTCATGCAAAACAATTCTCTAAATGCGGCTTCCTAACAGACTTAAATAAGTCCACTTTGATTTTTTATTGATATGTGCAATATTTTGTGAATATTTATTATGAAATTGAATGACATTTTTATAATGAAGTTTTTTAAGTAGTTTTAATGCAAATAATGTGTAATAGATTTATGTGATGTTTGTGATCATGTGACGTGTTGTCTACCTCATTTCCTGGGTAGGGTTGTATATAACAAGTGTGATGTGTGACATTAGTGTAAGGGCCACGTCACACACACAGATATCTGTGCAGATATTGTTCACAGATCTCTGGTTGCAGTGAAATCATGGACATATTGTTCCATTTTGTGGCTGTGTACAAATGTAACAATGTGTCCATTTATTTCACTGCAACCAGAGATCTGTGAACAATATCTGCACATATATCTGTGTGTGTGACGTGGCCCTAACTTCAACTCCTGAGGAAGTGTATAGTGTACACGAAACGCGTATAGTTTACAGTGGAATAAAGAGTTGGTCGGAGTCCATGGGCACGTGGATTTATTATCCTTGAGGACAGCGTGATCGTGAAGCCGTTTTTCTCCTTCGCCTTATTGGGGGACACAGGACCGTGGGTGTTATGCTGCTGTCCACTAGGAGGCGACACTAAGCAATCTGCAAAAGAGTAACAGTGGCTCCTCCTCTGCAGTATACACCCCCTGGAGCAGGCACTGCCTCCTCAGTTTTTTGCTTAGTGTCGAAGGAGGCACACGTCCATTTTCCTCTTGGTGAATTTTCATCATAAAGAAGAAAAGTGGGTCCGGCGTGGCCCCCGGCATGCTCCCTCCTCGGCCACCCACTGTTGGGGCGCTGGGTTGAGGTTGAGATTCGTTACATATGCCGTACTCCTTTCTCGGCCTCCCACTGTTGGGTTGCTGGGTTAAAGTTGAGACAGCCCAGCATAACATCCACCTTCCTCATTCCCTGCGGTCTGAGGTGAAGTAGAGATGACTGCCTGCCAGATGACGTCCCCCTAATCACCCCTGGGTGTTTTAGGCAGTGGCAACACCAGGTAGCAGCAGCACAGGCTGCATGGGCTGGAGACTGCATGACTGCCTGCAGCAGCGCAGGCTATGCAGGAGCCTGCACAAGAGGATGCTGGGCTGGATGAGAGGGCACTTACTGCAGCCAGGCCTCAGGCACAAGGCTGACAGGGGCACAGCAGCAGGACACTTGCAAGCTGCATCGAAGTGCAGCTTTCATGCTTAGTGAAGATCCTCTGCTATACTGGCAGTTCTGCCCTGGAACCTCTTTTCCCCCATTTTTCTGGGCCCCCCAGCGGTTTTTTTCGCGCCTCCGCGCCGGCCCCTCGCTATTTCCGGGGACCTCAACTAATTGAGGCCCCGGCTTGGGCCGCCCCCCCCGTCCTGCCCCGCTGGATGACGCTGACCGCGCGTCATAGCGAGGGCAGAGCCGAGAACGGGCGCGTTTTCCAGGCCGGATCCCGCCCGTTTAGCTCCGCCCCTTCCTCCTTCTCCTCCACGGTCGCCATTACACAGCACGTGGAGCGTTCAGCCATCCAGGGGGGACACAGGATCCGGGCGGCCTGTCGCACAGCGACGCTGGGACTGGTAAGACCTCTGCAGGGATCTCCTCTGCAGAGGTTCTCTGTCTCTCTCTCCCTCTCCTCCACATCCCCTCCTGCAGCAGGCACTGTTACAGGGGGAAAGTCTCCACAGTGACCCTATTTAGCCACCACCACTAAGGGTCCAGGCACCTAGCTGGATAGCTAGAGAGTGCCTGTTTACTCAGGGGTCTCCTGGTTACCTCTTTTTCTGCACTATAGCCCATACCACAATGTCTGGCAATGGGAGTAAGAAAGGCTCCAAGGCAGCCAGCACTTACTATGCTACCTTCACCATTTGTCAGGCTGACCTCCCTGCAGGATGCACCTCGCCACATTGTGAGAGCTGCACGCAGGCTGCAGATACTGAGACCCCCACTGCCCGGACTGCTACCAGTGCCCCTGACCCTACCCCTGCATGGGCCGCAGTTATGTCTCAGAATATGACGCAGTCCATTGACAGATTGTCTGCCACACTGCTGCAGTTTATGCAAGCCCGTTCGCCTCCTGAATCCGCCGTTCAGGCTTCTGCGTCTCAGCCAGAAATCTTGGAACCGCGACATACTGCCGATCCTGCCCCGTCAGTCTCCGACTCTGGCCGTAAGAGACCTCCTCCATCTCCAGAGTCCCCTGCGGGCTCTGCATCCCGCAGGCGTCAAGATGACGCGCAGGAGTCCGAAGGTCTCTGTTCTACGGACTCAGAGGGTCACTTAGATGAGTCCCTAGACTTAGATGCGACCGATACGGTGGCACTGGTGGAGGATTTGATTACTGACATCAACCAGGTTCTGGAGGTGTCAGACCCTCCGGCTGATGTGCTGGAGCACAAGGTGTCCTTTAAAAGAGCCAGGAGACCACACAAGCATTTCTCGGACCATCCAGAGTTCCAGGAAATTCTTAAAAAGCATAGGTTACATCCTGACAAACGGTTTGGTGGAAACGCGTTATCCTTTTCTGCCTAAGGTTACCCAGGATTGGACAGATCCGCCACAGGTGGACCCGCCCGTATCCCGTCTCGCTACCAAGACCCTCCTGTCCTTACCGGACAGTTCATCCATAAAGGACGCCACTGACCGTCAGGTGGAGCAGATGGCGAAGTCCGTTTTTGAGGCCTCAGGCTCTTCTCTAGGCCCAGCCTTTGCTTCAGTCTGGGCCTCGAAGGCTATTATGACTAGAGCTAATTCGGTACACTCGGCTCTTCGGTCCTTGCAGGTCGTCCCGGCCTTGTTAGACCAGGTTACTCAAATAGCGGTTACCGCCGAATATTCTATGCATGCTGCCTTCGATTCGGCTAACTGTGCTGCGGCTGCGGCTTCCAACGCCATAACTATTAAGCGAGCCCTCTGGTTAAGAGAGTGGAAGGCAGATGCAGCGTCAAAAAAGTCGCTCACATGTCTTCCGTACAATGGTGGCCGTTTATTTGGCGAAAAGCTGGATCAATTGATTTCAGACGCCACTGGGGGTAAGAGTACCTCTCTTCCACAACGTCAGATTAAGCGACCCTTCACTCGTCGCCAACAAACCCGTTTCCGATCCTTTCGGAACTCCTTTGGTTGGTCAGTCTCGAAGCCCCCGACGGCGGCCAATAGGTCCCCCCGTAGGGAACGCACCCAGACGACACGGAAGACTGGTGCAAACTGGCAGTCCCATTCTCGCCAGTCCAGATCTAAGGGCTCAAAGCCTAGCAGATTCTCTTCTTCCTGACTCTCCCCCTTCGTGGCCGTAGTAGTCGTGCACAAGAAGGCACTGGTACAGGTAGACAGACGAGGATTGATCGATCCACCTTTCTGCTGTCTAAATTTCCCAGTACTCAACCTAAACGTGTCTTGAGGCCGGAAGAGCAAGACCAAATAACATCTTGGATGGCTGACAAGATCTCAACCACTGGTTCATGCAGCACACAATCATCCTTGACACCATATACAAGTGCCGCTACAGACAACGCAGGGTCATCTAATCCGCAAACTCTTCTTATTTCCTCAAGCCATCGGCAGATAGAGGAAAATTTGGACCGCGACCTTGGACACTCGGATGATTTATTTGCTTCTTATCAGCCCTTCATACAACCTGACCTTTCTTTGTCACTGCCCGACCAGATATGTGAACAAGACGTACGTTCTATTCATGGACAAAGTTTGGATTCACCTCGTACTGAAGAAAGTCACTTTCAACAAAGGCATACATCGTCTCAGGAGGTGGAGGATGATGATGATGATGAGACACACATCTCATCTTGCCAGCCTGAACAGTCACGTTATCCAGAAGACTTTGAGGAGGATGGGGTGGATGATGAGACCACTGATCCAACCTGGACTCTTGACATGCTTAGCCAACCGAGCAGCATGGAGGAGGAAAGTGGCTATGTACCACCGCCAAAAGCACCCAGGCTTACTCCTTTATCCAGAATCCAACCTGTGACAACAGTAGCCCAAATTGTGTCAACTGTTGCACAAACTGTACCAACTGTTGCCCAAACTTTAACAACAGTTGCCCAAACTGTGTCTACAGTTGGTGTTGGACAGAGTTATCCTTCTGTGCCTCCAACATAACATAAAGGAAATTGTCTGGCAATTTTTTAAGGATAGCACATCAGTACCAAATGTCGTTATCTGTAACATCTGCTATGCTCGGCTAAGCAGAGGCCAGGGAAAAGGAAACTTGAGCACCAGCAGTATGCGTAAGCACATGTCTGTTAAGCACCAAGTCAGTGGTTGGCCCATCAGGGTTCGACATCAGGGCCTTCTGATCCCAACACTTGCAGGCCACCTCCGATCCATCCTTCACCATCTACTGTTCATGCAGCAGCTCCTACGCATACGTACTCCTCACAAGCTGCGTTAGACGAGAGATATGACAGTAGTCAAGTGACTTGTGAGTCTGCCCCAAATGTCCAGTTGTCTGTTCCACAGCTGTATGAGAGGCAGCGGAAGTACCAATCAACACACCCTTTTTCTCAAAAAATGACTGCGCAAATTTCTAAGTTGTTAGCTGTTGAAATGTTGCCGTTTAGGCTTGTGGATACTGAGGCTTTTCGGGAGTTGTTGGCTGTGGCAGCACCACGATACTCTGTTCCCAGTCGCTACTTTTTCTCACGTACTGCCGTACCCGCGTTACACCAGCACGTGGTTAACAACTTAAAGCGTGCACTAACAAATGCTGTAAGCGGAAAAGTCCACCTGACAACTGACACGTAGACAAGTAGTTGTGGACAGGGCAGATACATATCACTAAAGGCTCACTGGATCAACCTGGTCGAGAGTGTCCCAAATTCTAAAAGTGGAATATCGGAGATCCTACCAACTCCACGAATAGCGGGCACAACATCATTCCGGGTGTCCGCGTCCTCATATACTTCAACAACACAATCTGCGTCTTCTACTTCCTTGACCACTGCTGACTTCCCCGCAACATCACGTCCAAGTTGGGAGCTTTGCAGTAGCGCATCAGCAAGGTGACAACAGGCTCTTCTTAAGCTGATCTGTCTAGGTGACACACCTCACACTGCAACCGAGCTCTGGAAAGGTGTTAAGCAACAGACAGATGAGTGGCTGGCCCCACTGCAACTACAAACAGGTCTTGTTGTCAGCGATAACGGACGAAACCTTGTTGCGGCAATAAAGCTCGGTAACCTTCTACATGTGCCTTGCATGGCTCACGTGCTGAACCTAGTAGTTCAGAAATTCATGAAAAATTACCCTGAGTTATCTGATCTACTAGAGAAGCTGCGTAGAAATTGCGCACATTTCCGACATTCCTCCACGGTACTTGGAAGTCTATCTGCCCTTCAACAGCAATTTAATTTGCCCAAACACAGGTTAATTTGCGACATGCCCACATGATGGAACACTACATTCCATATGTTGGCAAGGTTCAATAAGCAGCAGAGGACAATAGCGGAATATCAGCTGCAACATGCCCGTCACACCGTAAGTCATACAAGACACATTGGTACTATGGAGTGGGTCTGGATCGCTGCCCTTTGCGAGGCTCTAGAGAACTTCGATTACTGCACAAAACTTGTCAGCGGTGATCAGTCCATTATTAGTCTCACCATCCCCATGCTCTGTTTGCTTAAAGAATCGCTCCTGAATCTTAAAACAGAATCATTGAGGGCACATTGGATGGCTATGGAGCCAGATTTGAACATCCACGATCAGAGCCAGCAAAGCCAATTTCAGCCGGCAACATTGGCTACGGAAGAAGACTGTGATGAGGGTGATGAAGATGAAGACGATTTATTTCTCCATGGTACTGATGTGAACCCTGATGGTACTCCCAACCCCAGCTTTATGTTGGTACAGCATGGGTGGGCTGAAGAGGAGGAGGCAGAGAACGATTTTGAGACCATGATGCGTAGTGTTCATCACTCAGGTGAAACAGAAGAGATGAGTCTTTGCAGCCTAGCACACATGTCTGACTTCATGTCTCAATGTCTGTCCCAAGATCCACGCGTCATTAACATCTATGACAGCGACCTCTACTGGTTGTCAACATTCCTTGACCCACGCTACAAAGACAAGTTTCCATCGCTGCTGTTGCATTCACCAAGGGGCTTAACGATGGATTATTTCAAGAGGGTTGTTGTTGACAATTTGATGTCAATTTCACCCTCTGACTCCGCTCTACCCCGAAGAAGCAGCTGTTTGCCACAGCAGCCTTTGGTTGGTACACAAACGGCCACAATGTCAAGAAGAGGTGGTGGTAAGATGTCCACCAACTGGGCGATGTTCAACAAACCTTCCAATCTGTAACGGATTGTGCCTACGGTCATCTTGAGTAGGAGACAAACATTGTCAAACATGGTGAACGAGTATGTCTGTGACACTACCAGCTTCTTAACCGACCCCTCTGTACACTTTATTTACTGGGTTTCCAAGCTTCACACTTGGACTGAGCTCTCTTTGTATGCCTTGGAGTTGCTGGCCTGCCCAGCTGCTAGTGTGACATCAGAGCGTGTTTTCAGTGCCGCTGGGGGCATTGTCACTGATAGAAGGTCACGGTTCACTACAGAAAATGCCGACAGGCTGACTCTCATTAAGTTCAACAAGGACTGGATATCATCACAGTTCTTAAGCCCTCCAGACGACAGTACCCAAACCTAGAGGAACATAATCAAATTTGATATGTTTGGCTGACTGCGGTTTAAACATTATGTCCTTTTCTGACACGAAAGATAAACAATGTGCCTCTGCTAAGAAGATTTGATAACTCATGTTCCTGCTACATTTGCTGCATGAGAACAAAACTACACAATCAGTTTCAGTCGTGTTACTTTACTACTGCATCCACTTGTGATGATTTTTGAACGTTTTTTTTTTTTTTCAGACAATACAATACAGCCTCTTGGCTGAATTTTCCAAGGCAACAAGCCTATGCCTACATAGTGGTCATTTCTCCAACTGCAAGCAAATATATTGTATGGCACAAGCGCCTTGCATTAATTATAAAAATTTTGATCACGCCCCTTGGGCTAATTTTTTGAGGCAACAAGCCTATGCCTGCATAGTGGGCTTTGCATGTACTATGCTGTTAGTACAACCCACAATATTGTATAGGCCACGCGCCCTGCTATATTTCTCAAAATCTGGACTAAAGCCCTTGAGCTAATTTTTGGAGGCAACAAGCCTATGCCTGCATCGTGGCCTTTGCATGTACTATGCTCTTAGTACAACCCACAATATTGTATAGGCCACGCGCCCTGCTTTATTTCTCAAAATCTGGATTAAAGCCCTTGAGCTAATTTTTGGAGGCAACAAGCCGATAATTCATCAGTGACCATTGCATGCCCTTTGCTTCAAGTGCTATGTACAGTTGGACATGGGCTCTGAGGCCTGCTTAATTTGAACAATACATACATCCATGGACCGTTGGAATGTTTTAGAGACAAACGTCCGCCGAACAGAGGGAACAATTGAAGGCGATGGTCCTTCATGAACCCAACAATAAATCATGGTACGACGTTGCAAATGGATTTCATCGCCGATGATACTTCACAAACTGCATTGTAGCTGTAGACGGGACACACATTTTTATCTAAAAGCCCACAACAATGTGATAATCAGCTTCAATTATTAATGGAAATGTAAACCCCAGCCCAAATCCCACCTTAGGTGTATCCCATAAACTGACCTGAGATTCTTGACTAATTGTTCATGTGGAAAGTGTGTGATAGTTCCAAAATCATGGATTGAGTGTATTACACATGACACATACAACTGATATGTGGCTGTCAAAAGAAATATTTTAATTAGGTGGTAGACTTTAATGCCTCTTGGCTTTCTTTTACTTAAAGGGAACCAACCACCTCAGATCACCCTAATACACAGTTAGTACATGTCCCTGCACTCTAAGGATACCTTTCCAGCACTGTTTTTGTAAATCTTGCATTAGCAGGGCCGCCATTAGGGGGTTACAGCCCTTACTGCAGTGAGGGACCCCTGACTGCAGGGGGCGTGGCTATTGAACAGGGGCAGGGGGGCCCGACCATGCCAGTGGGGAGCGTGGCCTTAGGGGGCCCCTTGCTCCAAGAGTTGCATGAGCGCTCCCGCCTCCCCCCATTGACGAGTTCCTGTGTGCGGGGATCCGTTGGCTGCCGCCCACTCCCTTCCTGACCAGGGAGTGCACGTCACAGTGCACAGTACAGTGACTGAGCACCTCCTTGAACAGAAAAGACTATGTGGGGCCGCAGGGGGAGAAGCCTCACTGGAGGAGAGAGACCATATCGCAGCCTGGTTACCGGGGGATGAGGCTGCGGCTCCACTGATATAATGAACAAAGATGCGCCGCCTCCTCAGCTGCTCCTCTGGTCTCCTCTTCTTCAGCCTCATCTGTGGCCGAGGAATCCTGCACAGTATCGATTGGGTGGGCGGAGCCAATTCGGGGGTGGGGGGGGTGACGACAAGAGCTGGCAGTCAAGCATGAGGAGAGGGGAATGAAGTGAGCAGCTACAGGAGCTCCCCCTCCTCCTGTAATGTCACTACCAGGCCAGCTCAGCAGTCGGGAGTAGGGGAGGGGGAGAGAAGGGGGCTGACAGGAGCCAGAATGTGTGTACAGAAGATCCTCTGCTGATTACAACTACAGGCCTCCCTCACTGGGTACACCATGATGAAGAAGAGAGTGAGTATATATGTGTGTGTGTGAGTGATACAGATATCATGTATGAGTGTGATGTGTGTGTCATGTGCTTCTGGGTGTGTGTTATGTATCTAAGGTGCTGTGCCTGGGTGTATGTGTTATGCATGTAAGACAGTTCTCCTGGGTGTATGTCATGTATGTAAGATGATGTTTCTGGATGTACGTGTCATGGATGTGATGTGCTCCTGGGTGTATGTGTCGTATGTATGATGATGCTCCTCGGTGTATGTATCATATATGTATGTAAGACACTGCTCCTGGGTGTATGTGTCATGTATATCTGATGGTATGCCTGGGTGTATGTGTGTCATGTACATAATGATGGTGCACCTGAGTTTGTATGTGATGTATGTATGATGGTATGCTGGGGTGTGAGTACACCTGTGTGATGTATAATGTATGTATGAGAGCACACCTGGGTTTGTGTGTGATGTATTTATGATGGCGCGCCTGGGTGTGTGCACTCTGGCCTGGAGTTTGGTAACTTGTGACTGTCGTTCACAGCTCTGACACTGGAGAATCCTTACAACGCACAGTGTCTGTGATGCGAGGATTCATAAATCTGCAGCCATATGAAGTGACTGCAGATTTGTCATTTTAGACCGGATCAGGATCATAACAATCGCGGTCGCAGGGGTCACTGATGTGACCGGGCGTGGGGGGACCATGCCCCGCCAACCCCAACGCCTGTTTCAGCTGAATCTACGTCCTTGCCGAGGATGCAGACCCAGCTAAAATGCATCACATATACTAGGATAGGGACCATGAAACCAGGATAGGGACATATATTTCCGAAAGTGGATAATAGAGAACTTATATATTAGGGGTTCTTATATACCAGGATGGGGGATCAAATATTCCAGGATGGAAGACATATACATACCAGGAAGGGGATATATATACAAGGAGGAGACCATGTATATCAGGATGAGGGACCATATCAGGAATGGGATCATATATACCAGGATGAGGGATATATGCGTGCATATGTGTGTGTCATGGCACTGACATCCTTGTGTTTGGGGAAGGGGGGCCGCTGTTTTGAATTTCGCCTCAGGCAGCAGAGAGGCTAGGTTCACCCCTGGATGCGGACGACCCTACACGATTGCTTGCGGAGCTATTGCCCACTACCCTAGGGAACGACAGGCAGCCACCGCTTGGATGGGGGAGCAGAAGAAAGCGCACAGGAATGGAGGTTTCACAAACTTGTTTACAAACCGCACCGGACAGGAGTGGCGCATTAGGCAGAAAAGCCAGTGTCATCTACATCAGAGCACCAAGAACAGATACTACAGTGATGTGTCTCTGTTATCCGTGTGCTGTGTGTTTGTTAACCATGTGCTGTACGTGTGTCTGTAATCCGTGTGCTCTGTGTGTCTGTCATTTGTTTGCTGTATGTGTGTGTCTGTCATCCGTGTGCTGTGTCTCTGTCATCAGTTTGCTGTGTGTGTCTGTCATCCATGGGTTGTGTGTCTGTCATCCGTTTACTGTATGTGTGTCTTTCATCTGTCGTTTGCCTGTCTTCTGTGTACTGTATGTGTGTCTGTCATCCATCACGGTAACACAGCACACAGGAAGGAGACAGGTGCAGTGGGGAGACACAACGTATAGGGGGAAGATGGGCGCAGGGGGGGGACAGGTGCAGGAGAGAGACACATCGCGCACATGGGACACGGTGCACAGGTTGGAGACAGGCACAGGGGAGAGACAGCAAACAGGAGGGACAGAGACTGTGCAAAGGGGGTGACAGGTACAGAGAGGGGAGAGACATGCACAAAGAGGGGCATTGCCAAGCTGTGACTTGGCCTCTATTGTCCAGACTTCCAGAAAATGGCCGTGGAGGCATTGCATGCGCAGATCGAGATTCGCAGCCCTTTCTGGAAGCTTTTGGCCTCTGCCTCCAGAGCTCAGCTTACCCCCTCAATGGGTCAGGGCCCGGAGAGAGATCATACATCCCTGTGGCTCCTGCAGACCTCAGCTCACCCCCAGTCTATGTGCCCCTAGCCCTCTACAGTGTGGTATATGCCCTCAGTGTCTCCTGTATGATGTATATATAGCAGTCTCCTATGTGATATATTTAATTTACAAAACTTATTGTCACAGAGTCGACTGCGCTCCAGATCAACGCAAACCTGGAAGATCAGAAATCACCGAACATCGCAGGACACAGAGAAGCAGCTGCAGCCCTCAAATTAGGTGAGTTAATTAATTAAATGTAGCCGGGTAATTGTCATGGTGATGTGTGGCCCCTGAATGTCTTTCCAAATGTCCCCCCACCCCGGCAGGAAAAAAGTTCCCCACCCCTGTACAAGGTAATAAATAACACCACCAGTGTTATTCTGCCTCATGTGGCATTTATTGTTCACATCTCTCAACTCACATAAAGAACAATGTATAGAAACAGATTAATGTGTGACTGGGGAGGACGTGGTTGAGAAAGGGAGTTTTTCCAATAGTGGGCGGTGAAAATATGGAAGGTTCGGGGGTGGAGGTGGAGCCTGGGTGGAGGTGGAGCCTGGGTGGAGGCAGAGATTGGTGGAGGCAGAGATTGGGTGGAGTCTCATTGGGCCCCAAAATTTTGCCAGTAAGGGGCCCCGAAATTTCTAGTGGCAGCCCTGTGCATTAGTATAACTGATAAAAAGAGTTTATAAACTTAGCAGCCTGGAGACTTCTGGGCGTATCCCTCCTTCTGTTATACTTCAGGGCTGTGCATTCATTGCATGGCTGTGCTCCCCCTCCCTCCGTGCAGAGGAGATAACGATCACACCCATCAGGGCAGGGCAGCAGGCACAGAGGGAGGGGGAGCACAGACATGCAATGCACAGCCCTGAAGTATAACAGAAGGAGGGATACGCCCAGAAGTCTCCAGGCTGGTAAGTTTATAAACTCTTTTTATCAGTTATACTAATGCAAGATTTTACACAAAAACAGTGCTGGAAAGGTATCCTTAGGGTGCAGGGACATGTACTAACTGTGTATTAGGGTGATCTGAGGTGGTTGGTTCCCTTTAAGTCTGTTTTCTTTGTCTGTTATTCTTTTTTACTTAAGTGTGTTTTCTTTGTCTGTTAATCTTTCCACCTTTTTTTTTAAAAGGCCACAAAAAGCCACATTTACTAACATAACATAACAAAGAAACACACCAAAAGGGGGTTAAGGTAACAAATTGCTACATAAAACCTACCGTTTATTTGTGAAAAAATAAAAAATTTGGCGAAAATTTTGAAAATTTAGTAATTTTCAAATTTTGAATTTTTATTCTGGTAAACCAGAGAGTTATATGACACAAAATAGTTAATAAATAACATTTTCCACATGTCTACTTTACATCAGCACAATTTTGGAAAAAAAAAAAAATTTGTTAGGAAGTTATAAGGGTTCAAAGTTTATCAGCAATTTTTCATTTTTCCAGCAAAATTTACAAAACCATTTTTTTGTGACCACATCACATTTGAAGTCACTTTGAGGGGTGTACATGACAGAAAACACCCAAAAGTGACACCATTCCAAAAACTGCACCCCTCAAGCTACTCAAAACTACATTCAAGAAGATTATTAACCCTTCAGGTGCTTCACAGCAGCTAAAGCAAAGTGGAAATAAAAAATGGACATTTTAATTTTTCCAACAAAAATGTCCTTTTAGCCTAAATTTTTTCATTTTCACATGGGCAACAGGATAAAATGGATCCTAAAATTTGTTGGGCAATTTCTCCTGAGTACACCGTTACATCATATGTGGTCATAAACCACTGTTTGGGCGCACGGCAGGGCTCAGAAGGGAGGGAGCGCAGTTTGACTTTTGGAGCTAATTTACCATTCAAAAAGTCAAATGGCGCTCTTTCCCTTCTGAGCCCTGCCGTGCGCCCAAACAGTGGTTTATGACTGCATATGAAATATCGGTGTACTCAGGAGAAATTGGCCAACACATTTTAGGATGCATTTTATCCTGTTGCTCATGTGAAAATGAAAAAATTGAGGACAAAAGAAAATTTTTGTGGAATAGAAAGTACTTTTTAAATTTTACGGATCAATTTGTAAAGCACCAGAGGGTTCAACGTGCTCACTATGCATCTAGATACGTTCCTTGGGGGGTCTAGTTTCCAAAATGGGGTCACTTGTGGGGGAGCTCCAATGTTTAGGCATTCAGGAGCTCTCAAAACGCGACATGGTGTCCGCTAACAATTTGAATGGAAAATTAGCTCCAATTGTTAGCGGACACCAAGTCACGTATGGAGAGCCCCTGTGTGCCTAAACATTGGAGCTCCCCCACAAGTGACCCCATTTTGGAAACTAGACCCCCCAAGGAACTTATCTAGATGGGTGGTGAGCACTTTGAACCCCAAGGTGCTTCACAAATGAATCCGTAAAAATGAAAAAAGAACATTTTTGTGGAATAGAAAGTACTTTTTAAATTTTACGGATCAATTTGTAAAGCACCAGAGGGTTCAACGTGCTCACTATGCATCTAGATACGTTCCTTGGGGGGTCTAGTTTCCAATATGGGGTCACTTGTGGGGGAGCTCCAATGGTTAGGCACACATGGGCTCTCCATACGCGACATGGTGTCCACTAACAATTTAAATGGAAAATTAGCTCCAATAGTTAGCGGACACCATGTCGCATATGGGGAGCCCCTGTGTGCCTAAACAGTGGAGCTCCCCCACAAGTGACCTTATTTTGGAAACTAGACCCCCCAAGGAACATATCTAGATGCACAGTGAGCACTTTCAACCCCCTGGTGCTTCACAAATTAGTCCATAAAAAGGAAAAAAAGATTTTTGTGAAAAAAAAAAAGTACTTTTTCATTTTTACGGATCAATTTGTGAAGCACCTGGGGTTTCAAAGCGCTCACTATGCATCTAAATAAGTTCCTTGGGGCGTCTAGTTTCCAAAATGGGGTCACTTGTGGGGGAGCTCCAATGTTTAGGCACACAGGGTCTCTCCATACATGACATGGTATGCGCTTACAATTCCAATTGTTAGTTGACACCATGTCACGTATGAAGAGACTCTATGTGCCTAAACATTGGGGCTCTCCCACAAGTGACCCCATTTTGTAAACTAGACGCCCCAAGGAACTTATCTAGATGCATAGTGAGCATTTTGAACCCCCAGGTGCTTCACAAACTGATCCGTAAAAATGAAAAAGTACTTTTTTTCCACAAAAATTTCTTTTTTTCCTTTTTACGGACTAATTTGTGAAGCACCTGGGGGTTGAAAGTGCTCATTATGCATCTAGATATGTTCCTTGGTGGGTCTAGTTTCCAAAATGGGGTCACTTGTGGGGGAGCTCCAATGTTTAGGCACACAGGGGCTCTCCATACATGACATGGTATGCGCTTACAATTCCAATTGTTAGTTGACACCATGTCACGTATGGAGAGTCCCTGTGTGCCTAAACATTGGGGCTCCCCCACAAGTGACCCCATTTTGTAAACTAGATGCCCCAAGGAACTTATCTAGATGCATAGTGAGCATTTTGAACCCCCAGGTGCTTCACAAACTGATCCGTAAAAATGAAAAAGTACTTTTTTCCACAAAATCTTCTTTTTTTCCATATTACGGACTAATTTGTGAAGCACCTGGGGGTTGAAAGTGCTCATTATGCATCTAGATATGTTCCTTGGAGGGTCTAGTTTCCAAAATGGGGTCACTTGTGGGGGAGCTCCAATGTTTAGGCACACAGGGGCTCTCCATATGCGGCATGGTGTCTGCTAACAATTTGTATGGAAAATTAGCTCCAATAATTCGCGGACACCATGTCGCATATGGGGAGCTCCTATGTGCCTAAACATTGGAGCTCCCGCACAAGTCACCCCATTTTGGAAACTAGACGCCTCAAGGATTATATCTAGGAGTATAGTGAGCAGTTTGAACCTACAGCTACTTCACAAAATTTGATAATGTCATATTGAACATCTTCTTTTTTCACACAATTTCTCACTTTTAGAGCATGTGCACAAGATACGGAGACACCGTGTCCTGGTCGTCTCCTCTCCTGCTTTTTTTTTAGTATTTCTTTATTAAATTAAAAAAAAAAAACGACGTGGGGCTTCGCCATATTTTTGGTCCAGCCAGGTACAGCAGGCAGCTACGGGCTGCCACCAACCCCTTCTGCCTAGTTTTACCTAGCTGGAAACCAAAAATATAGGGAAGCCCTATTGTTTTTTTAATTATTTCTTGAAATAATTAAAAAAAAAATGGCGTGGGCTTCGCCACATTTTTGGGCCAGCCAGGTACAACTAGGCAGCTGGGGGCTGGAATCCTCAGCGTAGGGAGGCCCAAGCTTTCTGGCCCCCCCCCCCCACTGCGAATTGCAGTCCGCAGCCGCCCCAGAAAATGGCGCATTCATAGAAGCGCCATTTTCTGGCACTGTATCCAGCTCTTCCAGCTGCCGTGTAGCGGTGGCAGACTGGGTAATAAGGGGTTAATGCCAGCTTTTTTTGCAGCTGGTACTAAGCCCGAGATTCTTAATGTCTGGCCAATATTAGACCGGGCCATTAAGAATCCCTAGTAAATTGTAAAGAAGACACAAGACAGAAAAAAATATTTTTATTAGAAAAAACACACAGACACTATTTAGACCCCATCTTTATTATTCTTTGGCATCCGACGTAGTCCAGTAGGAAGGTCCGACGTAGTCCAGCAGGAAGGTTCGACGTAGTCCAGTGGGAGGTCCCTCAATGATTTTCAGTCTTTTACAGCACATGGGGGCGTCCCCCATATGCTATAAAATCTGGCATTCTTCCAGGAGAATGACAGGTCATGACCTCAGTAGGATGATATCAGGTCAGGATCCTTGGTTCACAAAGCGTCAATTGTAATCCCATCATGGGATCACAATTGACCCTTTGTGAACCAAGGATCCTGACCTGACATGACCTCACTGAGATCATGAGCTGTCAGTCTATGCAGAGACTGCTCTGTCTGCTAACAGACTGACAGTTCATGACCTCAGTGAGGTCATGGCAGGTCAGGATCTTTGGTTCACACAGGGGTCAATTGTGATCCCATGATGGGATCACAATTGACCCTTTGTGAAATAAGGATTCTGACCTGACATGACCTCACTGCGATCATGAGCTGTCAGTCTAATCACAGACAGTGCAGTCTCTGCATAGACTGACAGCTCATGATCGCAGTGAGGTCAGGTCAGGATCTTTTGTTCACAAAGGGTCAATTGTGATCCCATCATGAAATCACAATTGACCCTTTGTGAACAAAGGATCCTGACCTGACATGACCTCACTGCGATCATGAGCTGTCAGTCTATGCAGAGACTGCACTGTCTGTCATTAGACTGACAGCTCATGATCACAGTGAGGTCATGTCAGGTCAGGATCCTTTGTTCACAAAGGGTCAATTGTGATCCCATCATGGGATCAAAATTGACCCTTTGTGAACAAAGGATCCTGACCTAACATGACCTCATTGAGATCATGAGCTGTCAGTCTATGCAGAGACTGCATTGTCTGTCATTAGACTGACAGCTCATGATCTCAATGAGGTCATGTTAGGTCAGGATCCTTTGTTCACAAAGGGTCAATTGTGATCCCATCATGGGATCACAATTGACCCTTTGTGAACAAAGGATCCTGACCAGCCATGACCTCACTGAGGTCATGAACTGTCTATTAGCAGACAGAGCATTCTCTGCTCTGTCTGCGCATGAAGCCGGCAGACAGCACAGGGAGCCAGGAGAAGAAGGAGCCGCTCCAGGGAGATGAAGACAGGTGAGATCGGGGATGACTGGGGGGGAAGGGGGGCTGTTAGAAACAGGGGGCAGGGGGCCAGGGTGCATTAGATCCCTCCCCGATGTGACATGTGTGACATGTCACATCGGGGAGGATTGTGCAGGAGGGGGAAGCCGGCGGTTCCTGAGCGCTGCGGTGCTGTTTTAGAGAGGGGGAGGAGGAGGAGGGAGGACGAAGGAGCTAGGAGCTGGGCAGGAGGAACGTGGGGGGAACTGGAGGGGGCTGATGGGCACAGAATGAGGCTGATGGGCACCAGCACTGACATTTACATGCGATCTGACATGTATGACATGTCAGATCGCATGGAGATGCAGCAGCGGTGGCGGGTTTTAGCGCCCGCCGTCGCCATTTTGAGACAGATCGGGGGAGGGGTGGGGGTGGGAGGAAGATCCCTGGTACCGGGGGTCTTAGGACACTTAGGGGTTAATGCTTCACTGTCATCCGACGTGTGTTTTCACGTCGGATGAAAGTGAAAGCATTTTTTACCGGCAGTCTAATTTTTTGTAATGTGATGACCGGTAAACGGTGCTTACCGGTCATCACATTACCGGTGATGGTAAAAAAGCCCCCGATTCATAATCTTGGGGGTCTCAGCTACCCCCGGTAGCTGAAACCCCGGAGATTTTTGACCACTGGGGGGCGCTAGAGCACTTTCCCTGGCTGACGTCTACAGACGTCAGCCAGGCATAAGTACCCATTTTTTCCGACGTCTCTGGGCGTTAGGCCGTCGTTATGGGGTTAAACTTCACAATAACAGTGTCCTGTCTGTTCATCTTTTTTAACACAACCTATTTTACTTGAAATTACTTAATTCTTGCAAAACATTGGATTTTTGAAAAGCTTGTTAGATTTGAATGTGGTATTCTCAATGATAATTTTATACTTTATTAAGAACCACAACTTAATATACAATGACAACTTCAGAGATATAGTGTTGTCTCACGCCACCCTCACACTAGTCAATTAGCCACAAATGGAGACTATGACAATTAAACAGGTCAAAACTCCATTTCTTATAAAACACATAATGTTGCAGGTTGACAGGGTAATTCTCAACATGCACCAGGCCTCTCCGAACCTACAAAGTGAAATGTTAAACTGGGACCAATTTTGGTATCCCACTTGCTTTTTGTACAAGGTGGGTACCTGTAAGAAGCACATTAGTGCAGTCACAAACATATAAGGTGTCTTCCTTGAGCCACAAGACTAAGCCCTTGTGAGCCAGTCACTACATGCCCACGTCATGGACACAGGCCTTCATGGCGGCAGTTGTTATGGCGATTCACTCACAAACAAATACATACAGTACCCATGGTCCCACTAACAAACTTTGCTGAGTGTGGACTATGTATGTGTCATGCAGATCGTAAAAATCTGAGGTCCCTTAACATAATTGTGTCCATTATGGCCAAATATGTTTTCACGCTTTCAACAGATCAGCATCCGCCTTCCTATTTGACATGGCTACAAAAGCAATGGGGACATCAACCATATTGTCTAATCTTACACATGTTAAAGTTATGGGCAAATGAAAATCTTCCATAACGGACCTTTTAAGATGCACAAATGGACGAAGGAATGCCAGTCTGTAATAGTGGGCGCAAACACGCAACGGTGGTGCAGCTTGTGGGCCCAGGCGTAGCTGCCGTTCGTACTCCTTCTTATACTGGTCCCGGCAGCTCCTCCATCTCTTCATCACCATATCAACTGCAAGCAGATGAATAAAATACAGACATCAGGTTTGATAACACATTCTCTTGTCTCAAATAATAGTGCCAAACATACAATAGACATGCACTTCTTGCCCTCTTTGTACCCATGGTTAAGTATACCGTACACCTAGAGAGAAGGGAGAGAAGGATAAACCTGGAAGGACCATATCGCGAGAGGGTTCTGGCAAGAGAAGGAACCTGTCTGCGCATCCTCTTCCACTGTTTTCTCAACAACAGTCCCAAGTTGGAAGCACTGCAGCACTGCCTCGGCGAAGCGGCAACAGGCTGTGCTGAATCTAATATGCATAGGTGACAAACCCCAAAATGCAGAAGAGGTGTGGACATCTCTGAAACAGCAGGCAGATCACTGGCTCACACCTCTGAACCTAAAGCCAGGAAAGGTCGTGTGCGACAATGGCCGGAACATGTTGGCGGCTTTGAGTAGAGGCCAGCTGACACATATTCCATGTGTGGCCCATGTGCTCAACCTCGTGGTTCAGCGGTTTCTAAAATCATACCCAGAGCTGTATGATCTCCTCTTAAAAGTTTGACGCATGTGTTCAGTTTATCTAAAGTAACCTACAGCTTCTGGCGGCCTTGACGGCTTTGCGGGGCCTTTTTCAGCTTCTGACTCACAGACTGGTGTGCGATGTCCCCACGCGTTGTTACGCAACTCTGCACATGTTGGTCAGGATTTGTGACCAGAAGAGGGCAGTTGTTGAGTACCTACCTAAGGCGTTGGGAAAAGGGTCAAAATCCACACATAACACGTGAGGAGTGGCGATGGATGTACGACCTATGTAGCGTCCTCCAAAACTTGGAGGAATCCACCAAGATGGTGAGCGTCGATGACGCCATTATTAACATCACCATACCGCTTCTCTGCCTTCTAAAATGGTCTCTGCTCAAAAACAAACATGATGCATTGCAGGCGTAGTGCCATGAGTTGGAGCGAGAAACAGTAGTGGGTGTGGGTGATAACACACAGCCCAGCCTCATCTCATCACAACGGGCAGTGGAGGACTATGACGAGGAGGAAGAGGAGGACGAGTAGGAGGATGAAGACATGGAGCTACTCTCCGGCCACATTGAGGATATGACATGCACACCAGTCATACCCTGTGTTCAGCGTGATTGGCCAGAGGACATGGGAGATGAGGAGGAGGAGGATGAGGAGGAGAAGGAGGAGGACAGCATGTTCAGTCATCGTGTTGGTCTGGACACCGAAGTGCTGGCTGTTAAGAGTCTGGCGCACATGGTTGACTTAATGGTAAGCTGCTTCGCTCGTGACCCTCGCGTTAAGAACATCTCGGGCCCAAAAACATTACTGGTTGGTAACAGTGTTAGACACACGCTACAATGAGAAGTTTATGTCTCTTATTCCTGAGGCGGAGAGGTCAGCAAAAATGGAGCATTTCCAGAAGGCCATAGTTGTGGAATTACACAAAGCATTCTCCACACAAAACGATAGCCGCATCAGTCAGGAATCGGTGGACAACCAAGGCGTACGGCCGAGAGGGGCACAAGTGTAATCCGCCCGAGGTAGGAGAACAGTCTTTAAGATGTGGTCCAGTTTTCTCAGCCCCTAACGTTCCGCAGCACCTGAGGTGCGGGGTAGTGCCACAAGAAATGTTAAGTTTGGCCAGATGCTGAAGGAGTACCTTGCAGATCTAATAACGGTAATCCGACATTGCTGTGTGCCTTACAATTATTGGGTATCCCAGATGGACATGTTACATGAATTGGCTCTCTACGCCTTGGAAGTTCTGGCCTGCCCTGCCGCTAGCGTTTTGTCAGAGTTTTTTTTTAGTTTCCGCAGGTGCAATCATTACTGATAAACTGAAAATGAAGACAGAATGACTCAGATCTAGATGAACAAGGGTTGGATTGGGCCAGACTTCACCACACCACCAGGAAATGAGAGCGGAATTAAAATATTGAAAAGGTAATTATCCATTAACCTACACTCACCCATGGGTACACACTTCTGTACTTTGGACAATCGCTGGACTGCCCATCCTTCTCATGCGCCACCATGTTGACCGTTAAAAAAGTTAGGCCGTTGTTTCATGTATACCCCCATTGTTAAATTTTTTCACACATTATTTCAGAAAGGGCATTACAACAACAATACACCCGCTGCTTTGAAATGGGTATAATGTTTTGATGCCCTCATGTACGTTTCTATCCATGGAGAATGGGGAGCCTCCAAACGTTTGGCCACCCTGGCAAAGGGAAATAGTACAATAGACACACTTCCTCAGAATGGGCACATTATGTCAAGAGGCCTTCATGTACATCTCTTCTCAGTGACATCGGGGTTCAACACAGTGTTTTCACGGAAAATCTTTAATGTCATCACAAAAAGTAGCAAACACCAGCTGTGTCTCACTAGTGGGTATGTGCCCTTAACATTTCCGCCATGAAAATTATTCTTTGTGTCATTTTAGAACTTTATCTGGTGAGTCCATATAAATGGCGTAAAACTCAAACAACATTTTTCACAACTGTGACTTTTCAGTCAGAAATGCTTACAGGGTTCTTCACCATGCTGTTGACATGTCATTTCAGCACTCTTCTGAGAGTTTTGTGACATTTATAGGGTTTCTACATGCTGGTGGTGGTCATTTAATAAAAATACTCGGGTCTCCCATAGCTCGGTGCTCGGCCCAAGTACACGAGTATCTTGGGATGCTCGGCCCGAGCATCGAGCACACTAGCATTTTGGTACTCGCTCATCACTACAATTGATATCACATAACTCTTACCAAGGTTTGCCTGTCCATCTTGTCCAGCTTCATGAAAAGACGGGAACATACTTATGGCGATGGACCTCCAACACATATTTCGCTGTCTGTCATCCCGATAGCCAGGGTGGGTGGGCTGCCACAGCTGAGGCCGCTCTTCAATCAGGCCAATGAGCCTGTCTGTATCACGTCTGCTACACATCTTTGGTGGGCCTGTGTGTGCAGATCAGATCGGTCTGTGTCTGCAGATAACATCAGCCTGTGCATTAAATCGCTTATTAGCAGAGGCGACTTCCTGTTTATCTTCTGTAGTGGTGTTTTCTGTAGTGGTGTTGAAACGATTTTCTGTGCTTCAGAGCAAAAGGGAGGACTTCAAAATCGCAAATCACTAGTGGACACAGCAATCCGTGCTGAATGCGAGTTATTCACTGCTCTGTCTGCTCTCGTTAAACTTCGGCAGCTCTCAGCAGCAGTGAAGGGCTTTTACAGCAGTGTTCAGCCGCGGTCATAGCCTCAGCTATGACCTGAGAGGAACCCTGACTGTTTTAGTCAGTTGTCAGCCTGCTGTCCCTCTGGATAGACATGTCTCTATGCAGAGGGATGTAGTAGAGCTGACACCGCGGTTATGGACTACGGCGGACAGAAGATGATTTTTTTAATTAAAGATGGAGTCACAAATGCCTATGTTTTTTTATTTATAATAAAAAAATTTTTGTGTGTGGTGTTTTTTTTTATTTTAAACAATTTAATAGAAATTCATGGCGGTCATGTGTAATATTGGCGTGACAGCCATAAATTTCGGGCTTAGGGCCAGCTGATGACAAAAAGCTGGCCCTAACCCCTTTATTACCCAGTGAGCCACCGCACCAGGGCCCTGGAAGAGCGGGGTTCAGCGCCAGAGGCTGGCGCTTCAATGAACACGCCATCTTCTGGGGCGGCTGCAGGCTGCAATTTGCAGCGGGGGGGGCCCAGAAAGCTTGGGCTTCCACGCGCTGTGGATTCCAGCCCCCAACTGCTTAGCTGTACCTGGATAGACATAGAAATTGTGCGGAGCCCCAGGCCCTTTTTTTTATTATTTCATGAAATTCATGACATAATTTAAAAAAAAATTAAACTGGGGCTCCGCGCTATTTTTATGTCTAGCCAGGTACAGCTAGGCAGCTGGGGGCTGGAATCCACAGCGAAGGGAGGCAGAAGCTTTCTGGTTCCCCCCCCCCCGCTGCAAATTGCAGCCCGCAGCCGCCCCAGAAGATGGCGCGTTCATTGAAGCACCATCCTCTGGCGCTGAACCCCGCTCTTCCAGGGCCCTGGTGCGGTGGCTCACTGGGTAATAAAGGGGTTAGGGCCAGCTTTTTGTTATCAGCTGGCCCTAAGCCCGAAATTTATGGCAGTCACGCCAATAGTAGACATGACCGCCATGAATTTCTATTAAATTGTTTAAAAAAAACAAAAACACACAGAGAAATTTTTTTATTAGTAATTACAAAAAAAACACATTAGGGACTCCATCTTTAATCAAAAAAATCCTCTTCCGTCCGACGTAGTCCCAAATGCGGTGTCAGCTCTGCTACATCCCTCCACATAGTAATTTTTTTTTTTTTTTTAATATTCTTGAAAAGCCGGCGTCTTTTTTGCGCTGGCTTTTAAAGAAGAAAATGGGGAATTGCAGTTTTTTCCTCTGCTGCCAGACCCCTTATAGGGTCCAGCAGCACAGGAATCGCTGAAATACTCGCTTCCCCATTCATTAACATTGGACTCGCAAGGAATAGCGAGTTTCCGACTCGGACTCGTTAGAGTCTAGCGATTCCGAGTATTGTAGGATTCGCCCATCACTACTGCAGATATGTTTAGCAGGAAAATTGGTACTCTAACTTAGTAATATAGATGAGAACTGAAATAGCTCTAGAATATTATTATGTGAAAAAATAAATAATTCTTATACTCATACCATGAGGATTCTTGGAAATAAGTTTAAGTATCAACAAAGCTTCACGTAATGCTAATCGTTTCTACCAATCCCCTCCTCTAATTGGATGTTTAAAATCCAGAAAACTAGAAAAATCCCACTTGAACTATTGTAATGTGTTTTACTGCACCAGAATAACTGGTATCACCACTGTCAATGTGGCACAAATATGTTTTCTCAGTTTTCTAGTGGTATAACCCCTTTATCTTAATTTACATGATTTACTCCAGATACAATATACATTCTTTTTTTCACATCAGCAAACCTGCACACATCACATCTAGTTCTTGCACATTTCAAAATTCAATTGATGTTTAACCAGTTTGGAACTGGGTCGGAAACTTTCGTAATCCTGGGAGACAGAATGTTCCCAAGGGACCACCCTTTTCTAGCTATATATGTCTACACCCTCCACTGATTGAGAACATATCACTCTGCTTCACCTCAGGTAAATATCATAAGACTTTGTCTTTTATTTTACTGAACTGTGGACTAAAAGGTGTAGAGAAAGTATAGAGTTCTGTTTATCAGGGCAACGTTCGGTATTATATAATATATCATTTTAGATATAATCTTTATTTTATTAAACACGGTCTGAATTTTCCCTCTATCGCAGCCCCTAGCCTGTGATCTATCACTGAATCTGAGTGGTCTGAGCCTATCTGCCTCGCTCTTGTGAGTAGTATTAATAATACAAGTGCATCTCAATTAATTAGAATATCATCAAAAGGTTAATTTATTTCAGCAATTCAATGCATAAAGTGAAACTCATAGATCATTGTGTAATGACTCTATATAATATATTTCAAGTGCATATTTATGTTAATGTTGATGATTATGGCTTACAGCCAATGAAGACCTAAAGGTCATTATCTCAGAAAATTAAAGTAGGGAGGATGAAGGGTCTGAGAGATAAAATCTACTATATAATCGTCTAATGTTGTCTGTCTGTCACAGAAATAGCGCGCCAGACAGAGGCCACTCATGAGGCCGCCAATGAGCACAGACTATGCAAATAGGTGCGCGAATTCAAAGTTCGGATTTAGCGCCAATTTGCAGCCCGGTGACAGCGGCGCGTTAGCACCGCTGTCGCCGATATACACGGGTCCGGCCGACGGTGGCCACAGCTCCCGACTGGCGAACCGATGACCGGGGCTCAGCTGTGGCTACCTGTGGCACAGAGGTCCGCCGGTCATCTCCTGGCTGGCGGGCCGATGACCTCTGTGCAGCAGTAGCCGTGGCTGAGCTCCGGTCAGCGGCGAGCCAGCCGGGAGATGACCGGCGTCAGCCAGTCATCTCCCGGCTGCTCCCCGCAGTGGTGCCCTTCGCGCCATTCAAGCTGCGCGCCAAGCCACAGTACTCTTCTGATTGGTCACCGCAGCGATCAATCAGAGAAGTAGCGCGGCTTGGCACGCAGTTTGAATGCCGCTCCTCTGATTGGTCGCCGCGTTCAGCGCTGACCAATCAGGATAGCGGCGCGCGCCATGGCGACATATTTCAAATACCCTGAGCACAGTGTATTTGAAATATGGCGCCATGGAGTGCGCCGCTATTCTGATTGATCGGCGCTGAATGCGGCGGGCCAATCAGAGGAGCGGCTCGCGGTTTGAATGTCACTCCTGCGACCAATCAGAATAGCGGCTCACGCCATGGCACCATATTTCAAATACACGGGGATGTGTGCCCTGCATAGGGGACATGTTCCACGCACAGGAAACATGTGCCCTGAATAGGGGATGTGTGCCACGCACAGGGGACGTGTGCCCTGCATAGGGGACATATGCCACACATAGGGGACATGTGCCACACATATGGGCCGTGTGCCCTGCATAGGGGCCGTGTGCCCTGCATAGGGGCCGTGTGCCCTGCATAGGGGACGTGTGCCACGCATATGGGACGTGTGCCCTGCATAGGGGATGTGTGCCCTGCATAGGGGACATGTGTCATGCATAGGGGACGTGTGCCACGCATAGGGGACGTGTGCCCTGCATAGGGGACGTGTGCCACACATAGGGGATATGTGCCCTGCATAGGGGACGTGTGCCACGCATAGAGGATGTGTGCCACGCACAGGGGACGTGTGACATGCATAGGGGACGTGTGCCATGCATAGGCAGAGTTGCACTGACTAATGGTCAATATGAGACTTGAGGGGGAGCGGTAGAGCAGAAGGGGGCGGCGCCTGCACCATGCACTTCCTGTGTGACGTGCGCCGGCTGCATAAGGTAAAATCACCAGCGGCGGCTACCGACAGCACCCTCTCCCCCCGCCAGCGGCCGCCGACAGCAACCCCCCCTTCCCGCGACCGCCGACAGCACCCCCCACCCCGGTCCTCACCTAGGCTCAGGCGGCAGGGAGCCTTGCTGCACCCCTGTGCATAGGGGAAATTAATCAGAAATGCGTACCGGTAAATATTTTTTTTACAAAAAACGCACTGGCAACGTATCAGCTACGCAGGATTGCCGTGACAGAGACGACAGCGCTACACTCACATGGCGGGCAGGAAAGCTGACTTCACTGTCGGCTTTCCCATCCCGCTATTTGAAATGAACAGCGATGTGAAAGCAACGCACCAGCGATCCCGGCCAGGTCGTATCGGTATCGCTGGTGCGTCGTTATGTGTGATGGGGGCTCTATACTTACAGGACCTCTGATGTCACAATCATGGCCGGAGCAAGGTCACATGACTGTGACATCACCAGAGGTCCTTAAGCTAAACCCACACAGCACCAGGAGCCAGGTACTGCAGACCACTTACACCCACACACCCTACACTCAAGCACCACTCACACTTACCCTGCACTCACGTCAAACTCTGTCCTACACTTATGTCACACTCACCTTGCACTCATGTCACACTTAGCCCCACACTCACCTTGCAGTCACGTCACACTGTCTCTCTAACGCAAAAGCCGCGTCGCTGATTGGTTGTGCCCAGCCAGCCGCGAACAATCAGCGATGTGGGATTTCCGTTACAGCGAAACAGGCACCGTCCGCCCGGTCTCCCAGACCCCCTCCGCTCAGTCACCTGCCCGCTGCTCACCCGCTCCATGCTCCATCTGCCCGCCGCTCACCCCACCATTCTTCTTCTTTTCGTGGCATAGATACCAGAAATTCAAAGGCCGTGGGGGTGGAGCTACCAAAGAGGGCGTTGTAATGGTCATGAACAAGGGCACGCCCACCACATCAGGGCTATGCGCTTGGATACGCCTACTATGACGACCTATGTTAACTCCGCCTCCCGAGGCCTTGGAATTGCTGACGTCTATGCTGGAGGAAGAAGAAGAAGACATGCTAGGTTGAGAGGCGGCTGGACAGAAGCCTGTAGTGGGTGAAAACTGAGGGGGGCCACCGCCGCACACCCGCACCGCTGTACATCCGCACCACCGCACACCCACATATTCTAGAATACCTGATGCATTAGAATCGGGCCACCATCTAGTATGACATAATTAGATATCAGAGGCTTCACCTTGTGTGGTTGTGAGAGTCACAACCACTATAAAAGCAGATCACGGCTGCTGCAGTCTCCAGTGTGGTGCATATAGTGTAGGAAGGATAAAGGATTAAAAACCACGCTGCCGTATTCCACCAAACATCAAAGGGTATTATAATATTGATTTATTAGTCAACGCGTTTCACGCCTCCCTGACCCCTTCCTCAGGACAAATCAATGATATTCCCATGTTTCAGGGTGTTTCAGGGAGTGAATAAAATAGACCTAAAACTTAACTTTTACTCAGTACTGACTTAAAAAGGCTTGAAAACCTAGTAAAAACAAGTGCAACAAAACAGTGAGGGCCAACCTTAGTCGATTCTTAGAACCCAAGAAAACAACAGGTTGCTGCCCTTTTAAAAAGTTAGGGTATCACCTTACCAATAACCTCCCTCTTAGCTAGGTATAACAGTCTGGTGGCAATAACTCCCTTCTAGCAATTTATATAGGAACAATCTCACCCGTTCTGTGGATGTTCCTAGGTGCCTGACATTCACTCTGAACCTTTCATCTGGAAGGTGTCCTTTTCTTTATGACACTCAGTATTCCGATGGTCCAAGGAAGTCACCACCGTGATGTATGCGTGCCTCCCGACGTGTTTCTATACAAAGTATGTACTTCTTCAGGGGAGATGGGCATCAATGGCTGCATCCATACGTGTTGCCGCACACCATATAGCCCTGCTGATGCACTGGCTCTCAATTCCACACCATGGTGTATAGAAACGATGCAGATTGCTTTAGTGGACATACACACACATGCACCCAGCTTTATATATTACATTAAAGGACAATGCACTAAAGGTACTCCACATTATATATTATGCTAACCGACAGAAACTCCCATGGGTCCTTTTGGGAACTGATGCGGAAAAAGTCCTCGACAGGGTGGACTGGATCTATTTAGAGGAACCCCTCATCAGTTTTGGCATTGTAATTCAATTAGTTGACGCCATTTTAAAAATGTACACCAACCAGACCGCGCGTATCCTTGCCAGACGCGTTCACCATACATAATGGCACAAGACAAGGTTGTCCATTGTCTCCTTCACTGTTCATTTTGGCGATGGAGCCGTTACTGATTGATATTCAACTTAATAATGGCGTACATGGCATTACACTGGGAGAGACGCACCACAAAACCGCTGCCTTTGCAGATGATCTGCTCATACTCATGTCTAATCCCGTTCAAAGTTTCCCTACTTTGATACAGATTTTCAACGAGTACAGCGCACTTTCCAACTTCAAAATAAACCGGTCACAATCTGAGGCTCTTGATCTAAATATACATCCACTAACTTTGTCCAAACTGAAATCACTATACGCGTTTTAATGGTCAAAATCTTTCATAACATATTTGGGTGTAAAAATAGGCAGGTCTTACAGAAACCTTTTACCACTTACTTTGTCCAATAAGGGGAAATAATTAAAAGCTACTATAAAAACCTGGCGCAATCCTTTCTTATCTTGGATGGGTCGAAAAAACCTAATTAAAAGCTTGATTTTGCCTAAATTTATATACCTTTTCTCCATGCTTCTTTTTCAGGTCCCTATTACCTATCTAGGTAAGATCAATTCTCTAATCTTTGATTATATATGAAAAATACAAAACATCGCATACATTTCCACATTTTGTCACTTTCAAGAGCAAAGGGAGGAATGGCTGCTCTGACTAATGGTCAGATGGTGAGAAGGGAAAGGTTGTGTGCGGACAACACAGCCTAGCTGAGAGGATTGGCTGTGGCCCCGATTAGGACAGAGCCCCGGCAGAGGTACAGAGCATATCGGTCTGTGGGTTGGAGGTCTGTAAATACCTGAACTGTACCAATAAATGGTGTGTTGTGTGAACAGTTGCCTGGGTCACAGCCTTCCGTCGTACCGATCCTAACCGCTACCTTACAGTATATACCTTTTCCCCATGCTTCCTATTCGGGTCCCTATTACCTATCTAGGTAGATCAACTCTCTAATCTTTGATTATATATGGAAAAATACAAAACATCGCATACATTTCCACATTTTGTCACTTTCAAGAGCAAAGGGAGGAATGGGTGCTCCGGACATCAAAACGTATTACTACTCAGCTGTTCTTTCCAATACAGTTGACATTATGCGGAACTTTCATCATAAACTATGGGTTGACATTAAAAATAGGCTATCGCTCCATCCACTTAGATCGTTGTTACTTACACACACTAATGACAACTCATATCCAACTCAACATAACCCCCTTACCCGGATGATGCTTCATGTATGGTCAAAAACATACAATACTTAACGCCTTCATCATCCCCCCTCCAAAAGCAGAACAAGTGCAAAACTCTAGAGAAACACTCACCCACCGTTTCGCAAACATTGTTATAGATCAGATGTTTGTTGATGGGACTCTGCTCCCGTTTTCAGATCTTCAAAAACTACCGGGTCTTGAGACTTTCAATTTTCTTCAGCACATGACATTACGGACAGTACTCCATAAAATGCAGTATGGCATTGCGTTATCACGTCAACCTACACCATTTGAAGTGCTGTGCGCTAAAGCATCCAGACCCACAAAGGTCCTTTCCACGATCTATCAGACCTTACTAGATGGTGACCTGTGTCTAAAAAGAGCATACATCGCCAACTGGAAACGTGACCTGGGTTATCAGTTCACAAAGGCACAAGTACTCCATATCTATGCCCACTCACATGCCCTACGAAATGTGTAAAGACCCAAGAAAACTCCTTTAAGATAATTTCACGCTGGTATACCACTCCACAACAAGCACGTATTTGGCGAGTGGACACGCAAGCTGATTGTTGGAGATGTGGGAGTGACATTGGAGACTATCTCCACCTTTGGTGGCAGTGCCCGATTCTCAGCCCTTTTTTGAAAACAACGGAGAGACTGATAACGGGTTACAAACTTACACAAATTGTGCTTCTAAAGCTTCCTATAGGACCTAATCATAATAAGGTCTCAGTATTAATCTATAATGTCCTTGCGGCAGCAAAATAACTTATTCCAAATTTTTTTTAGATCAACCCAAATACCCACTCTTCAACTACTTGTGGATAAAATGAACCAACTTTATAGTATGGCGGAACTAATTGCTGTAGTGAACCACACTCAATCGTCCTTTAGGGATCATTGGCTACCCTGGACACAAATCTAATCGTAATTAACATACCATTGCTCTTCGATTGAATCCAACCCTCGTTCCCTCTCCCTTCCCCGACTTTCCTGTCCTACCTTACTCTTCTTTTATTCTCTTCTCGCTTTACCCTCTTCCTTTTTCTTTCTAAATCTTTCTCTTAAACTTTGATGTTTATTGTTATGATATTGTATTTTCAGTATAATCTTTAGAGGTCATATGTTCATAGACCTTTCCTTGAAATTAATAGATGCTGAATGCCTCTGTACTTGATTAGTATTATTGCCTTTTTTTGTTAATCAATAAAAAGAACTTTTGAAATTAAATTAAATATATATTACATGAAATATACCTACCAGTGTAAAGGGACACGGTCAGGTAATTTTTCAGTATGATACTAATATTACCCTTGAATAGTGCCTGGGCAGACCTTTTAAAAACATGTAAAATCATTATTGTACACTTTGTAATTTTTATGTTATCAGCATTGTCAGACCCTGCAGGGAGCTCCTACATTAGTCCTCTCCATTATATTACCAGTCGATTAGTCCGACTGCTGTATAAATGTTAATTGGTGGCATGGTGGCTCACTGGTTAGCATTGCAGACTCGCAGGGTCCTGAGGTCCTGGGTTCAATTCATACCAAGGACAATATCTGCAAGGAGTTTGTATGTTCTCCCTGTATTTGCATTGGATTCCTCCAGTCACTCTGGTTTCCTCCCACATTGCAAACACATACTGATAGGATGTTTGGATTGTGAGCTCCAATGGGGACGCATTACTAATGTATGTAAAGTGCTATGGAATTAATAGCACTATATAAATGAATAAATATTATTATAGTTATATATTCATACCCATCCAGACTTCTGTTCACTCCCTCCCTTCTCTGCTCTGATCTGGGATGGGGGATGTGTTTTGTCCTGCACTGTGCTATCTGTAAGATTTCTATTATATAAAGGTTGGTTTTTCTGCAGACATGTAATGTGTGTATCTGCTGAGCAAATTATGAAATGTTCCTATAATCACTTTAGAAATAGGCCTGGTGCTATTGCATTGGGAGTGCGGTGAAATGAACTGGTGCCGTAGAAATAGCCGCTGAATAGTACAGTCCTCTCTCCAGAAAGTACGCTGTTGTTGCGGGATTTATATGGTGTATATGGTGGCTCAGTGGTTAGCACTGTATGGTGGCTCAGTGATTAGCATTGTATATGGTGGCACAGTGGTTAGCACAGTATATGGAGGCTCAGTGGTTAGCACTGTATATGGTGGCTCAGTGGTCAAGCACAGTATATGGTGGCTCAGTGGTTAGCACTGTATATGGTGGCTCAGTGGTTAGCACTGTATGGTGGCTCAGTGGTTAGCACTGTATATGGTGGCTCAGTGGTTAGCAATGTACGGTGGCTCAGTGGTTAGCACTGTATATGGTGGCTCAGTGGTTAGCACTGTATATGGTGGCTCAGTGGTTAGCACTGTATATGGTGGCTCAGTGGTTAGCACTGTATATGGTGGCTCAGTGGTTAGCACTGTATATGTGGCTCAGTGGTTAGCAATGTACGGTGGCTCAGTGGTTAGCACTGTATATGGTGGCTCAGTGGTTAGCACTGTATATGGTGGCTCAGTGGTTAGCACTGTATATGGTGGCTCAGTGGTTAGCACTGTATACGGTGGCTCAGTGGTCAGCACAGTATATGGTGGCTCAGTGGTTAGCACAGTATATGGTGGCTCAGTGGTTAGGACAGTATATGGTGGCTCAGTAGTTAGAACAGTATATGGTGGCTCATTGGTTAGCACTGTATATGGTGGCTCAGTGGTCAGCACAGTATATGGTGGCTCAGTAGTGAGCACAGTATATGGTGACTCAGTGGTTATCACTGTATAGTGGCTCAGTGGTTAGCACAGTATATGGTGGCTCAGTGGTTAGCACAGTATATGGTGGCTCAGTGGTTAGGACAGTATATGGTGGTTTAGTGGTTAGCACAGTATATGGTGGCTCAGTGGTCAGCACAGTATATGGTGGCTCAGTGTTCAGCACAGTATATGGTAGGTCAATGGTTAGCACAGTATATGGTGGCTCAGTGGATAGCACTGTATATGATGGGTCAGTGGTTAGTACTGTATATGGTGGCTCAGTGGTTAGCTGTTACCTGTCTCTCCCTGTTCTGTGCCCCCGTCTCCCCCTGTTCTGTGCCCCCGTGTCCCCCTGTCCTCTACCCCCATGTCCCCCTGTCCTCTGCTGCTGTCCTCTGCCCCTGTGTCTCCCTGGCCTCTGCCCCTGTGTCTCCCCGGCCTCTGCCCCTGTGTCTCCCTGGCCTCTGCCCCTGTGTTTCCCTGGCCTCTGCCCCTGTGTCCCCCTGTCCTCTGCCCCTGTGTCCCCCTGTCCTCTGCACTTGTGTCCCTCTGCCCTTGTGTCCCTCTGCCCTTGTGTCCCCCTGTCCTCTGCCCCTGTGTCCCCCTGTCCTCTGCCCCTGTGTCCCCCTGTCCTCTGCCCCTGTGTCCCCCTGTCCTCTGCCCTTGTGTCCCCCTGTCCTCTGCCCCTGTGTCCCCCTGTCCTCTGCCTGTGTGTCCCCCTGTCCTCAGGCCCTGTGTCGCCCTGTCCTCTGGGCCTGTGTTCCCCTGCCCTGTGTCCTCCTGGCCCTGTGTCACCCTTTCCCCTGGCCCTGTGTCTCCTGTCCTCTGGCCCTGTGTCTCCTGTCCTCTGGCCCTGTGTCGCCCTGTCCGCTGGCCCTATGTCCCCCTGTCCTCTGCCCTGTGTTCCCCTGTCCTCTGCCCCTGTTCTGTCTGCCCCCTGTTCTGTGTGCCCCCTGTCCTTTGCCCCTGTTCTGTATGCCCCCTGTTCTGTGTGCCCCCTGTCCTCTGTCCCTGTTCTGTGTGCCCCCTGTTCTGTGTGCCACCTGTCCTCTGCCACTGTGTCACCCTGTCCTCTGCCCCTGTGTCACCCTATCCCCTGGCCCTGTGTCGCTCTGCCCCCTGGCCCTGTGTCGCCCTGCTCCCTGGCCCTGTGTCGCCCTGCTCCCTGGCCCTGTGTCGCCCTGCTCCCTGGCACTCTGTTGCCATGGCCCTGTGTCGCCCTGTCCTCTGGCCCTGTGTCGCCCTGTCCTCTGGCCCTGTGTGGCCCTGTCCTCTGGCCCTGTGTCGCCCTGTCCTCTGGCCCTGTGTCGCCCTGCCCCCTGGCCCTGTGTCGCCCTGCCCCCTGGCCCTGTGTCGCCCTGCCCCCTGGCCCTGTTCTGTGTGGCCCCTGTTCCCTGCCCTGTGTCCTCCTGTCCTCTGCCCCTGTTCTGCGTGCCACCTGTCCACTGCCCCTGTATTGCCCTGTCCTCTGGCCCCTGTGTTGCTCTATCCTCTGGCCCTGTGTCATCGTGTCCTCTGGCCCTGTGTCCCCCTGTTCTCTGCCCCTGTTCTGTGTGCCCCCTCTCCTGTGTGTCCCCTGTCCCCCTGTCCTCTTCCCCTGTTATGTTTCCCCCTGTCCACTTCCCCTGTGTTGTATGCCCTTGTCCTCTGCCTCTGTGTTGTGTGCCCCAAGTCCTGTGTGACCCCTGTCCCCCTGTCCTCTGCCTTCCACCGGCGATAAAACTGCAGGCTGTCTTCCTCCAGCCTCAATCTGTTTGGAGCCAGTCATGTGACAGGGCGGGCAGATGTGACGTCACAGAGGCCCTGTCACTTGACCAACTCCAAACAGATTGAGGCTGGAGGAAGATGGGCTGCAATGTTAACACTGGTGGAGGGTGAGAACAAAGTGGCGATGGGGGAGGATGGAGCGGGCGGTGGGAGGAGGAGGGAGAGCGAGCAACGGGGAGAGAGGGAGGCAGCACCACTACTAGCCGCCATAAGGGAATACCCATAACTTGGGTGTTCCCAATATGTTCAAAAACTACTAAGAAAAAGCAGCATTAGAAAAACACCATCAATGCCAAAATCAAAAACCAACACTGCACTTGCAGGATGCAGTCAGACACCACTATGTAAAGCAAGTACCAGGTGCAGACTGATAGGAATCACCTCTACCTACAACAAAATGTGGGAGGCGACCTGCCATGCACATAATGGGCTTGCTTAGGACACCATTCACACCAATACAAATGATGCAGTGTCTGAAAGCTACCCACTGGCTCTGCCACCTAACCAATGGGCCGCCCAGTACAATGCTTCTGCACCACTAGATGAACGGAGCCCCATGGGGCCCAGCTGCACCCCGAAAATGATAAAAAAAAGTGCAAATATGTTCCCAATATGTTCCAGCGTACTTCCGGTTGCTTGGATGCCGCTCATCTCCCAGTTGCGTCGCCGCTAACCTCCGTGCTTCGGGGGATGAGCGGCGGCTACCGTCGGGAGATCAGCGGCTAGCGCTGCTGATCTCCCGACGGTAGCGATGGTGTCTTTGTCACTTAGACTTCTGACCCTGTGTCGCTATCCCACCATTATTGGTGATTATATAGTAGATAGAAATATCTCAGACTGCACATTTGACTCAGATACACACAATGACATGAAGAGCCCAAAGTTGCAGCTAAGATCACCTCTTCTCCCACCTCCCTTTTCTGTCTGCAGTGAATGAGTCACACAACAGACAGATCACAGGGCAGTGTAATGAAGTATGAATATTCATTCCTTGGGGAGTGGGCAGCAGAGAAATCACTGTGATTGACAGATGGAATGAATCTTTTATTTTGAAGTTTACAGAGGATAGGAGGGAAGTATAAATAATGGAAATACATGAATAAAGAGAGCTTAGAGAAAGAAATTGGAATATGATACCAGTTACATATGGATTTCTGGTCTGATAGATTTCCTTTAATATCTTAGTGGTGCACGGTCACAAACTCCTTAATTATAATTCTATTGAATTAGGCAGTCCACATTCCATATAATGTTTCCATACACTTTAGTTCTTACACAGTGATACTGGAATCTTTTGTTTGTATTTTATGCAATCGTAGTTTTTTGCACCTGTTCACACTTGCTTTATCCTGGTCAGAGGTGCTGATCAGTTTTTTTTATTGTAATATACATATATATATATTAGTATAGATCTATAATTTGCTTTTGTTTGTTTTTTATTTTTTAAATATAAAAGTAAAGGATGTAACTGACAGGTTGCCAATGACAATGTGTTTGCTTATTGTTATCTTTTTTTAGTTCCCCATAATAGACAGAAGCTCGGAGTCAGGGACTGTCCAGCTCATCTGCACTTACCTGATCTCACCATGTCTTTCTCCGGCTCAGAAAAAGCGTCCATCTCCTCACTGGGAGCCAAAGTTGCTGACAACACGGAAGATATTGGAGCAGAGGTTCTGAAGAGGTGACATAAATCTTTCTTTTCTAGTTTACATTATGAATGCAACCCAGTTCAGAACCCCTAAATTTACTTCCCCTGCATATTACAATCATTATTCTGCATGGAATGTATTACAAAGTTTGGTGCTGAAAACAGATTTTACAAAAAAAAAAATCAGTTTCAACTTTGGAGTTTAGGTGCTTTATATCCGCAAACCACTAGAGCGAACATCGCTGTGCTTGGATACACTTAGTGCTCGGGTACACTCAATGCTCAGTTCAGTGGGAGCCACTTGCAGTGTATGAATGGCTGCACTGGGGGTAAAATCAGAGTTATTGGACAAAGCGTGTAAAAAAAAATGTCAAACCCCGTCCTCCCTCCCCTGGTACTGCTTTACTTATGGCAGGCTGTATGTGAGTGAAGAGCCGAACTGCCCGATCAGTGACTTCCAATGAGGTTCAGGTCCAGAACAGAACTTTATCTGAAGTCGGCTGAACCTGCAGAACCCAAACTTGCACAAGTCCACTCATCTGTAGCCACCATCACCATCCATCTACCATGCAGTCTTTAATTTATATATATGGATCACTGAAAAAAAGGGTTGTTGTTCCAGCGTCTGGTAAAATAATTCTTTCTTTATTATTCATCCGTTCAAAACTTGCAAACGTTGCATATACAGGGCGGGGGTATTGATCAATAACATTGCCTTTTCTGCAGTTTGTTCACCACCTACCCTGGCACCAAATTGTACTTCAACGACTTTGACACGAGCCCTGATTCCACGGATCTTCGCAAATATGGAGGAAAGATGATGAAGATCATTGGTAATGCTGCCCAACACCTGGATAACCTCGAGGCTGTTCTGCCCTCCCCCAGTGATCTGCCGGCCCCGAAGCTCTGGGTGGATCCTGACAACTTTACAGTAAGTTCATTCCAAATACCAGGGGGGAAGATTTATCACAACTAGTTTATGGGTAAATATTCCCCTTTCTAAAAAATATCTTGGATTTACTCAAATGAAAAATAAATATTTAATTGATTCCATCAATAAAAATAAAAGCTATTTAAGTAGAGTAGGTAAGGAAAGTATTCAGACCCCTTTACATTTGTCACTTTGTTTCACCATTTGGTAAATTAAAAAAAGTTCATTATTTTCTCAATAATGTACACTCTGTACCCCATCTTGACTGAAAAAAACTGAATTGTAGAAATTTTTGCAAATTTAGTAAAAGAAAAAAAAAATGAAATCTCACATGGTCATAAGTATTCAGCCCCTTTGCTCACTATTGAGTATTTGCACCTTTTCAGCTCGTACAGCTATGAGTCTTCTTGGGAAGGATCCAGTCCCTGGATTTGGGGATCCTCTTCCTTGCAGATCCTCTCCAGTTACGTCAGGTTGGACGGTGAACGTTGGTGGAGCCACTTTCAGGTCTCTCCAGAGATGCTCAGTCGGGTTTAGGTCAGGGCTCTGGCTGGGCCGGTCAGGAATGGTCACAGAGTTGTTCTGAAGCCTCTCCTTTGTTATTTTAGCTGTGTGCTTAGGGTCATTGTCTTGTTGGAAGGTGAACCTTCGGCCAAGTCTCATCGTGGGTTTACACACACCAATTTCTGTGTCCAATATCTGAACAGATCTCTGGTTGCAGTGAAATCATGGACACATAGTTCCATTTTGTGGCTGTGTACAACATGGAGCAATGTGTCCATGATTTCACTGCAACCAGAGATCTGTTCAGATATTGGACACAGAAATTGGTGTGTGTAAACCCACCATTAGGGCCAGAGCACTCTGGAAGAGGTTTTCATCCAGGATATCTCTGTACTTGGCTGCATTCATGATTCCTTTAATTACAAATAGAGTTGAGCGAGTACTAAAATGCTCGGGTGCTCAAAGCTCTGGCCGAGCATCCCAAGATACTCGTGTACTCGGCCAGAGCACAGAGCCCAATGTAAGTCAATTAGTGACAGGCTCTGCCCACAGACTTCCGGCTATAAAACAAGTGTTTTTGGGAAGAGGCGGGAGGGGGGGCTTTTTCAAATCGTCGCAACATACAACACTTTGCTGTTCCCCCCAGAGGGACCCTAACAACCAATCTGCTGTCTGTGAGGTGCCAGCTCACTATATACACTGAAAGGAGCTGTGTATTTGTGTCAGATCGATAATTATTTGCGAGGAGTCAGAGCATCTCGGCGGTACTCGGTGCTCGCTGAGCATCCCGAGTACCCGGATACTCGTGAGAGTAACGAGTAGCGCCAAGCATGCTTGCTCTTCACTAATTACAATCAGTCGTCCTGTCCCTGCTGCTGAAAAACACCCCCATTAGCATGATGCTGCCACCACGTTTCACTGTTGGGATTGTATTGGGCAGGTGATGAGCTGTGCCTGATTTTCTCCACACATACCGCTTAGAATTATCACCAAAAAGTTCTGTCTTGGTCTCATCAGGCCAGCGAATCTTATTTCACATAGTCTGGGAGTCCTTCATGTGTTTTTTTTTAACAAACTATGTGTGTTTCATATGTTTTGCACTGAGGAGAGGCTTCCGTCAGGCCACTCTGCTATAAAGGCCTGACTCGTGGAGGGCTGCAGTTGTCATGGGAGGCCTTCACACCTTTCGGGTGGGCTGTCCTCTTAAGTGTCTGCCGCCAAATTGATGCTTTGTCAAAGTGTGTGCACACCACCGGTAAGAACCACGCTGACTACAAGTCAAAGTAGAGCTTAATGACAAAGACCTTTATTAAGGGAGGGGTAGCCAGTTTTGTACAGCTCCTTAAAGGTATATTAAAGGGGTGTTACATTTAATTCTGAAGAGAACATTCAATCATATTTCGTGTGTTAGTTAGCAATTCAGTTTAGCCTTAGTTAGTACATTCGGTACGGGAACATCTTGACAAGAGCTTCAGCACTGCTACATCTAAATCAAAACATTATATAGAATCTGAGACAGAGAAATTCCAGAGGAGGGGAGGAAGGAGAAGAAGGAGAAGAGATAACTAGAGGAAAGTGCAAAGATTTATATCAGGGGTCTCAAACTCAGCTGGGTTGGTGGGCCGCACATAGAAAAAAAATTATATCGGGGGGCCGCATCCCTTGTAGGACTAAGTGATATTTTTAGTAATACCATAATTTTTTGCTTAATGTAGTAAAGTACAAATCCTGATCCCCTTCTTGCAGTAATGTCCCCATCCTGTAGTAATGTCCCCATCCTAGTCCTCTTCAAGTAGTAATGTCCCCATCCTGGTCCTCATCATGTAGTACTGTCCTCATTCTGATCCCCTTTCGTAGTGATGTCCCCGATTCTGATCCCCTTTTCTAGTGATGTCCCTCCTTCTGATCCCCTTTAGTAGTGATGTCCCGCATCCTGATCTACTTTTATAGTGATGCCTCCATCCTGGTTTACCTTCTTTTTACACCCTCACACACACCCTCACACATCCTCACACACACACACTTTCTTATACACTCATCCTCCTACGTTCACACACACCCTCTCACTCACACACCCTCTCACTTTTCTCACTTTAAAGATGCATCGCTCCAGTGCAGGGTGCTGCCGTGGTCCCAGCTGTGCTGATTTCTAGCCTCCGCTGTGCTATGACTTCCTCCTGCCACCGCTCAGACAAGCTCTGTTCCTCAGCAAGATCAATGCAATCGGTCAGCCAGAGGCCAGCAGGTGACGTCATACGCCACTGTCAGCTGCGGACCTCTCATTGGCTGGTGGCTTGTATTGATCTTGCTGTTAGTGCCGCGGCCGGAAGTCATAACATAGCAGGGACTGCAGCGGCCCACTGCACTGGGGCAATGCATCATTAAGTTGTCCAAGGTGCCGCGGGCCGCACAGTAAAGCCCCAGGGGCCGCATGTGGCCCTCGGGCCGCGTGTTTGAGACCCCTGATTTATATAAACATGCTGTTGGAAGATTTCTGAATGACTTCAATAAACTTATATAAATTATTAACTATTTATTGCCATGCCACAGTGATAATTGACATTGTGGAACTTTCTCCCATCTCCCTACTACATCTCTGGAGCTCAGACACAGTGATCTTGGGTTCTTCTTTACCTCTCTAACCAAGGTTCTTCTCCCACGATTGCTCAGTTTGGCTTGATGGCCAGGTCTAGGAGTCCCAATCTTCTTCCATTTAAATATTATGGAGGCCACTGTGCTCTTAGGAAATCCTTTTTTAACCTTGGCCATATCTGTGTCTTGCTACAATTCTGTCTCTGAGCTCCTTGGGCAGTTCCTTTGACCTCATGATTCTCATTTGGTCTGACATGCACTGTGAGCTGTGAGGTCTTATATAAACAGTTGTGTGTCTTTCCAAATCAAGTCCTATCAGTTTAATTAAACACAGCTGGACTCCAATGAAGGAGTAGAACCATTTCAAGGAGGTTCACAAGGAAATGAACACCATGTAACATAAATATCAGTGTCTGAGCAAAGGGTCTGAATACTTATGACCATGTGATATTTCAGTATTTGTTTATTAATACATTTGCAAACATTTCTACATTTCTAGTTTTTTTTAGTGAAAATTGGGGGCAGAGTGTACAATAACGAGAAAGAAAATGAAGTTTTTTGAATTTACCAAAGGGCTGCAATGAAAACGAGTGAAAAATATAAAAGGGGTCTGAATACTTTCTATTCCCACTGAATGTATGACTAACATGTAATTTCACACTGTATGTCAATTATTTTAATTCAGAATCAATTCAATATTTAATGTTTAATGTAATATTTTCTCTGAATCACTCCTCCCTCTCACCGACCTACCCTGCGCTGACGACATTGACATTGCCACCACCCTATACAACACCACCATAATGAACGCTCTCGACCTAGCCGCCCCCCTCACTCTCCATGCTCCACGCATTAACAGGCAACCCTGGCACACCACCCTCACTAAAAACCTGAGACGGGCGTCCAGAGTCACCGAGAGGAGATGGAAAAAGTCTCACACCCCCGAGCACTTTGCTCTGTTCAAGCAATCCATCACTGACTTCAAGACGGCACTCGCTACCGCCAAGCAAGTGTTCTTCTCATCCCTTATAACCTCTCTGTCCCGCAACCCCAAACAGCTCTTCAAAACTTTCAACTCCTTACTTCGCCCACCTGCTCCTCCCCCTTCTCCCCTCATCTCTGCTGAAGACTTTGCGACCTTCTTCAAGGAGAAGATCGACAAGATCAGAAGCAGCTTCGGTCCACTATCCCCACAACTCCCCTTCCCACCTACACTGCCCTCCTCCTCCATCAGCCACTCCCCCCCCCATAACTGAAGACCAACTCTCCTCCCTCCTGTCAAAATCACACCTCACCACCAGCGCCCACGACCCGCTCCCATCCCACCTCATTCCCAACCACACCTCCATTTTCATCCCAGCCCTCACCCACCTCTTTAACCTTTCACTTAGCACTGGTACCTTCCCCTCGGCCTTCAAACACGCCCTAATCACGCCCATCCTAAAAAAACCCTCACTTGACCCTACCTCTGTCTCTAACTATCGCCCCATATCTCTTCTCCCATTCGCCTCTAAGCTACTTGAACAACACGTCCACTCCGAACTGTCCTCTCACCTCTCCTCGTGCTCCCACTTCGACCGCCTACAGTCCGGCTTCCGACCCCTCCATTCCACCGAAACAGCCCTGACCAAAGTCACCAACGACCTACTGACCGCCAAGAACAAACACCACTACTCCATCCTGCTACTCCTTGACCTGTCTGCCGCTTTCGACACGGTTGACCACTCCCTTCTTCTCCGGATCCTGGAATCCCTTGGCATCACCCACCTTGCCCTCTCCTGGATCTCCTCATTCCCGGACCTTCAGCGTCTCCCACTCCCACACCTCCTCCTCACCCTACCCCCTTTCTGTCGGAGTCCCCCAAGGTTCGGTCCTGGGACCCCTACTTTTCTCCATTTACACTCTCGGCCTAGGGCAACTCATCGAGTCCCATGGCCTCCAGTACCACCTCTACGCCGACGACACCCAAATCTACCTGTCCGGCCCTGACATCACCTCCCTACTCTCGAAAATCCCTCAATGCCTTTCCGCCATCTCATCCTTCTTCTCTGCCCGCTTCCTTAAACTCAACATGGACAAAACTGAATTCATAGTCTTCCCCCCAAGAAATTCCACCCCACCTCCCAACCTATCCATCTGCATCAACGACTGTGCCCTCTCCCCAGTCCCCCAAGCCAAGTGCCTCGGGGTAATCCTCGACTCCTCCCTATCCTTTAAACCCCACATCGAGGCCCTCACCACATCCCTCCGGCTCCAGCTCAAGAACATCTCACGGATCCGCTCCTTCCTCACCCACGACACCGCTAAAACACTCATCCATGCTCTTATCATCTCCCGCCTTGACTACTGCAACCTCCTTCTCAATGGCCTCCCGGCTAACTCCCTCACACCTCTCCAGTCTATCCTCAACTCCGCTGCCCGACTCATCTATATGTCCTCCCGCTACTCCCCTGTCTCCCCCCTCTGCCAAGCCCTTCACTGGCTCCCCGTCTCCAAGAGATCCCAATTCAAAACACTAACCATGACGTACAAAGCCATACACAACCTGGCCCCACCATACATCTCCGACCTGGTCTCCCGATACCTACCCTCACGCAACCTCCGCTCCTCCCAAGAACTCCTCCTCTGCTCCCCCCTCATCACCTCTTCACACAACCGAGTCCAGGACTTCTCCCGGGCATCTGCCTTACTCTGGAACTCCCTACCTGAACACGTCAGACACTCTCCTACCCTGAGTAACTTCAAGTGTCACCTGAAGACTCACCTGTTCCGTCAAGCCTACAACCTGCCATGAGACCCAGGCGAACGCCCCATACCTGACATTCCCCATCCTACTGTATCCTAACCCACCCCTCATAGACTGTGAGCCCTCGTGGACAGGGTCCCTGCCCCTCCTGTACCTGTACGTCCTGATCACCTAGATTTAGTGTACCGTATATACTCGTGTATAAGCCGACCCGTGTATAAGCCGACCCCCCTACTTTTGCCCCCAAAACCTGGGAAAACCTATTGACTCGTGTATAAGCCGAGGGTGGACCCCAGCACAGGTATACAGCCCCCAGCAGTGTGGTATACAGCAGCCCCAGAGGTATATACAGCAGCCCCAGTGGTAGTATACAGCAGCAGCCCCAGTGGTATATACAGCAGCAGCCCCAGTGGTTAGTATACAGCAGCCCCAGAGGTGTATACAGCAGCCCCAGTGGTAGTATACAGCAGCCCCAGAGGTATATACAGCCCCAGTGGTAGTATACAGCAGCCCCAGTGGTAGTATACAGCAGCCCCAGTGGTAGTATACAGCAGCCCCAGTGGTAGTATACAGCAGCCCCAGTGGTAGTATACAGCAGCCCCAGTGGTAGTATACAGCAGCCCCAGTGGTACTATACAGCAGCCCCAGTGGTAGTATACAGCAGCCCCAGAGGTATATACAGCCCCAGTGGTAGTATAAAGCAGCCCCAGTGGTAGTATACAGCAGCCCCAGTGGTAGTATACAGCAGCCCCAGTGGTAGTATACAGCAGCCCCAGTGGTAGTATACAGCAGCCCCAGTGGTACTATACAGCAGCCCCAGTGGTAGTATACAGCAGCCCCAGAGGTATATACAGCCCCAGTGGTAGTATAAAGCAGCCCCAGTGGTAGTATACAGCAGCCCCAGTGGTAGTATACAGCAGCCCCAGTGGTAGTATACAGCAGCAGCAGCCCCAGGGCTGTATACACCAGCAGCAGCCCCAGGGCTGTATACACCAGCAGCCCCAGGGCTGTATATACCAGCAGCCCCAGGGCTGTATACACCAGCAGCCCCAGGGGCTGTATACACCAGCAGCCCCAGGGCTGTATACACCAGCAGCCCCAGGGCTGTATACACCAGCAGCCCCAGGGCTGTATACACCAGCAGCCCCAGGGCTGTATACACCAGCAGCCCCAGGGCTGTATACACCAGCAGCCCCAGGGCTGTATACACCAGCAGCCCCAGGGCTGTATACAGCTGCAGCCCCGGAGGTATACAGGCCCCCCCATCAAGCTTGCGCGGCAGCCTGTAAAGGAAAATCATACTTATCGCTGTCCCGCGCTGTCCCGCCGCTTGCCGACACACGATCCCCGGGCTTCAATCCGCGTCTTCCGGCTTCCGGGTTCCTGTGGTCGCGCGCAATGACGTCATTGCCCGCGACCACAGAAGACGCGTATTGAAGCCCGGGATCGTGATGGCAGCGGCGGGACAGCGCGGGACAGCGATAAGTATGATTCTCCTTTACAGGCTGCCGCGCAAGGGGGGGGGGGCCCTGGAGCTTGATGGGGGGGGCCTGTATACCTCCGGGGCTGCTGCTGTATATATACGGATTACCGTATATACTCGCATATAAGCCGAGGGGGGACTTTTCAGCCCAAATTTTGGGCTGAAAAACTCGGCTTATATGCGAGTATATACGGTACTTGTTCTTGTCTCCCTCATCCTCATGTAAAGCGCCATGGAACCCAATGGCGCTATATAAATAAATAATAATAATAATAATAATAATAATGTGATATATCAATTAGAGTGTATCCAGCCTATCAACGGCAGCGCTTCCCAGGACTCACATCCAAAGATGATATTTTGAATTTTTTATTTGGTATTAAAATAGAGTAGATACAACTTGTTTCGGATACAATATATATCCTTCTGGTACCATAAACACACAGGACAGATCCTACTAATATAATATTCAACCACACTTATATGTAGCAGCAACGCTATTAACCTAACCCCTGAAGCTTAATTTAGAGTGTGGACCAGGTTCAGGAACACACCTACTAATTACCATATTTTTTGCTAAATGCCCTAGATTATAAGATGCACCCCCAAATTTGGTGAAGGAAAAGAGAAAAAAATAATTTTTAATGTTAAATGGGGTCCGTCTTATAATGCCAGTGTCCATCTTACAAATCATATATATGTCCCTCATAGCCTCTTCATCCTGGTACATGGTCCCTCACCTTCTGATATAGTCCCCCATCCTCAATATGGCCCCTTTAATCTGGATATGGCCCCCTTATATTGGATATAGCCACCTTGTGCTGGCACATGTCTCCCAGTGATGGTACACGTCCCGCAGTAATGGCTTATGTCTTCCAGTGATGGATCATGGCCCCCCTGTGCTGGCACACATGCCCCTGTACTGTATTCATGGCCCCCTGTGCGTGATCCATGGCTCCCCTGTGTTGGATATGGCCCCCCAGGCTGATGCCCATTCTAAAATAACAAACTCTTTACTTACTTATCTAGCGCTGTGCTCCGTGACTCCCTGCATGCAGCACTTCCTGAATCTCGGGGAAGCCTATCATGTGATCTGCACAGAAGAGTGACATCATCATTGCATGCCCGATCACATGATCGGCTTCCCCGAGATTCAGGAAGTGCTGCATGCAGGGAGACACGGAGCACAGCGCTGGATAAGTACAGAGCCTTGTGAAAGTATTTGGCCCCCTTGAACTTTTCAGTTTTTTGTCACATTTCAGGCTTCAAACATAAAGATATAAATTCTAATATTTTTGTGAAGAATCAACAAAAAGTGGGACACAATCGTGAAGGGGAACCAAATTTATTGGTTATTTTAAACTTTTGTAACAAATAAAAAACTGAAAATAAAAAACTGAAAAGTGGGGCGTGCAATATTATTCGCCCCTTTACTTTCAGTGCAGCAAACTCCCTCCAGAAGTTCAGTGAGGATCTCTAAATGATCCAATGTTGTCTTAAATGACTGGTAATGATAAATAGAATCCACCTGTGTGTAATCAAGTCTCCGTATAAATGCACCTGCTCTGTGATAGTCTCAGGGTTCTGTTTCAAGTGCAGAGAGCAACATGAAGACCAAGGAACACACCAGGCAGGTCCGAGATACTTTGTGGCGAAGTTTAAAGCCGGATTTGGATCCAAAAAAAATTTCCCAAGTTTTAAACATCTCAAGGAGCACTGTGCAAGCGATTATATTGAAATGGAAGGAGTATCAGACCACTGCAAATCTACCAAGACCCGGCCGTCCCTCTAGACTTTCAACTCGAACAAGGAGAAGACTGATCAAAGATGCAGCCAAAAGGCCCATGATCACTCTGGATGAACTGCAGAAATCTACAGCTGAGGTGGGAGAGTCTGTCCATAGGACAACAATCAGTTGTACACTGTACAAATCTGGCCTTTATGTAAGAGTGGCAAGAAGAAAGCCATTTCTCAAAGATATCCATAAAAAGTCTCGTTTGAAGTTTGCCACAAGCTGCCTGGGAGACACCAAACATGTGGAATAAGGGGCTCTGCTCAGATTAAACCAAAATCAAACTTTTTGGCCACAATGCAAAACGATATGCTTGGCGTAAAAGCAACACAGCTCATCACCCTCAAAACACCATCCCCACTGTCACACATGGTGGCGGCAGCATCATGGTTTGGGCCTGCTTTTCTTCAGCAGGAACAGGAAACATGGTTAAAATTGATAGGAAGATGGACGGAGCCAAATACAGGACCATTCTGGAAGAAAACCTGTTGGAGTCTGAAAAAGATCTGAGACTGGGATGGAGATTTATCTTCCAACAAGACAATGATCCCAAACATAAAGCAAAATCTACAGTGGAATGGATCAAAAATAAACATATCCAGGTGTTAGAATGGCCAAGTCACATCCAGACCTGAATCCAATGGAGAATCTGTGGAAAGAGCTGAAATCTGCTGTTCACAAACGTCTCCATCCAACATCACTGAGCGCCAGCTGTTCTGCAAGGAAGAATGGGCAAGAATTTCAGTCTCTCCATGTGCAAAACTGATAGAGACAAACCCCAAGAGACTGCAGCTGTAATCGCAGCAAAAGGTGGCGCTACAAAGTATTAACTCAAGGGGGCTGAATAATATTGCACGCCCCATTTTTCAGTTTTTTATTTGTTAAAGTTTAAAATATGCAATAAATTTGGTTCCACTTCACGATTGTGTCCCACTTGTTGTTGATTCTTCAGAAAAAAATTAGAATTTATATCTTTATGTTTGAAGCCTGAAATGTGGCAAAAGGTTGAAAAGTACAAGGGGGCCAAATACTTTCACAAGGCACTGTAAGTAAAGTATTTGTTATTTTAGTATGGGCATCAGCATGGGGGGGCCATGTGCCATCATGGGGGGGATGGGAGGTTGCGGGTACATCTAATATGTGCCCCGCCCCCCAAGTCTATCCCTCAACGCAATTTCAGCACCGAGGTAATGGACAGCGGGTGCAGGGCATATTATATGAGGCTAATGAGCAGGAGCAAGTGATCACCTGCTGCCTCCTGCAACCCGCAGCCAGCCCGCCGCAGCCCCGGACAGGCTCCAGAACCACCTCCACACTCCCCTACAGTATATAGTCGGTAGATTTCGATTATAAAACATACCACCCACTTTCCCCCAGAATTTGGGGGTACAAAATTGTGTCTTTTAATCCAAAAAATACGGTAGTCTAGCCTTTCAAAAGTGGATGCAGTAGTAGAAAAAAAATACATTTTCCAAAAAATGTAAAAAAAAATTGCATTTTTTTTTTTTTTTTTGTTACTTCTTCCCTTTTACATTTGTACCCTTTTTCTCTCCTTCGTACATTCCCCTTTAAAAAACATCTTTAAAACACTTTCTTAAAAATTAATAAATATGTACCGTATTTGCCGGCGTATAAGGCGAGTTTTTAACCCCTAAAATTGTCCTCCCAAGTCGGGGGTCGCCTTATACGCCGGGTCAGGCGGGGTACTGATGAAAAAAATGCCGGCATCGGTCCGCCGTGCATAATATAAGGGCCCCCCCCCCGAAAATGAGCGGTGGCAGGTGGCAGGCAAGAAAAAAAAATGATACTCACCTGCCTCTGCCGTCCATGTCTTCCGGAGCTTCCCGCTGCCACCACCGCTGTGTACATAGCCGCCGGGCGCCATGGATGTACGATCAGGAGGCTGCTGATGTCTGATTGGCTGAGGCATTACCGTACATCTCCTGAACGGAGGTAACTGCGCCGCTCAGTGTGTATGTACGGTAATGCCAGGGCCAATCAGACGCCAGCAGCTGCCTGATTGGCTGATGGCTTATTATCGTACAGCTACGGTGCCCGGCTATGTACAGCGGCGGTGCCCGGCTATGTACAGCGGCGGTGGCGGTGGTAAGCTCCGGCAGGGTCCGGTGGCACAGCAGTGGCACAGTGTGTCTTACTGTGTGTGTGTGTGACTGTGTGTGTCTGACTGTGTGTGTGTGACTGTGTGTGTCTGTGTCTGACTGTGTGCGTGTTGTGTGTCTGTCTGACTGTGTGTGTGTGTGTGTGTGACTCTGTGTCTGTGTCTTACTGAGTGTGTGTCTGACTGTCTGTGTGTGACTGTGTGTGTCTGTGTCTTACTGAGTGTGTGTCTGACTGTCTGTGTGTGACTGTGTGTGTCTGTGTCTGGCTGTGTGTGTGTCTTACTGTGTGTGTGTCTGTGTCTAACTGTGTGTGTGTCTGACTGTGTGTGTCTGACTGTGTGTGTCTGACTGTGTGTGTCTGACTGTGTATTGCACTATATGGAGGACTACGGGGGTGCATTACACTATATGGAGCACAATGGGGTACATTATATTATCTAGGGGACTATGGCGTGCATTGCACTATATGGAGGACTATGGGGGTGCATTACACTATATGGAGCACAATGGGGTACATTATATTATCTAGAGGACTATGGCGTGCATTGCACTATATGGAGGACTACGGGGTGCATTATATTATCTAGGGGACTATGGCGTGCATTACACTATATGGAGGACTACGGGGTGCAGTATAATATATTGAGGACTTTGATGATGCATTATAATTTATGGAGACAATTATGGTATATGGAAGCCATTATAATACTTAGAGGGCTCTGTGGGAGCATGATAATACTTGAAGGGGTATGAGGGAGCCTCTATACTTTATGCAGGGCTATTTTAGGGCTGTGTGGTGGCCATAATACAGTGTGAAGAGATGTAGGGGTCATTATTCTATATGTGGGTCCATTATATTGTGTGGGGGTCATAGTGGGAATTATGCCGTAGAAGAGGGGGTAGTCTTATACGGCGAGTATATCCCAAACTCCATATTTTAAGTGGAAAAGTTGGGGGTCGTCTTATACGCCCAGTCGTCTTATACGCCGGAAAATACGGGTAGTTGAGAATTGTTTTTTTTTTTTCTTTTTAAAAATGTCAAAAAAGCAATATTTAGACTATGATATCATTCAGTCAATTTGGAAATAACGTTCCCTATAGATATGTACAAAATGTTTCTTTTTGGTTTAAAAGAGCATTCCTATTTGAAATATCAGGGGGTATCTGCTCTACCGGAGTTACTTTTATGTTAAAAATGTTATCTTGTTACAATCAAAGATGTCTCCTGAGACTACCTATTCATGCTCCAAATGTGGTTCAGCTACTATAGATATACTCCACCATTTGTAGGGGTGAGTGTATATCCAGAAATTATGGAAAGGAAATTAAACAAACAAGCGGTCTGTAGGGGCGCTAAACTAGGGACAAGATTCTTGTTATGGTTTATAACTTAGCTTTAATCTTCCTCAATATCCCACAATGCGTTTCCACGGCAATCCATCTTCCGTAGAAACGCGTTGTGGGATATTGAGGAAGATTAAAGCTAAGTTGTAAACCATACCAAGAATCCTGTCCCTCCTTTAGCGCCCCTACAGACCACTTGTTTGTTTAACTTCCATTTGAAGTCCTCTTTGAGGTTCAGCGGCTGGAGCAGCTTGGAGGGTTAACATTGAACAGGACCTGCGGTTGCCGGGAAACAGAGCTGACTCTCCAGGACCTGTGGTGATGTATTTCCGGCTGGGCCAGTCACGTGATCGCGGCTGGGGCCAGGGAACAGCGGCGCCACGCTGAGAACAGAGGATTCGGCGGCCATCAGAGCCTGAAAGGAGGAAATTTCCCCACCACCAAACATCTACACCTGGGTTGTGCAAGGACTGCACAACCCTATAAGGTGAGCGCCATTACAATAGTTAGGTTGATTTACATTAGCAGGTACACTCATTGCGCCTCTTATCTCCTTTATTACAGAAATTATGGAAAAGCATTCATTCATATATCCAAAATACGTATTGCATTACTTTTCAATTAACACCACAGTGGGCAGTTTTCAACATCCTCGCAGATAAGTCATCAAAATATATCAAATTAGACCATCACTAATTATTTGGGCCTCACTACGTGGAAGAGTATCCTCCATCATTGGTTAAATCCAATGCAACCACCATAAACGCTTATTCAATCTAAAATTATGTTTGTATTCAAAATGGATTGGCTAGGCACACTAACAAAGAAAAAATTACCAGGAAATTCTACGAAAGATGGTCTTCATTCATTCCCACATTACCAGACAACACCACAGATAGATTGAGGAAACAATTCAAACACACATCATGGTACATACTTGAGACAGTTCATAATCGGGCCCCAATACCATAGTCATTGACGTTATGTGAGAATTCAGTTTGCACACGGTGGGGATGTGAGAGAGGGTTTTTTTGGTTAAATGTTAAATTCATGATTTGTGTTGGATATCATTACCTGTATGTACTACTATGCATTAAATTGTGGCGCTCATCACCATACAGACAAGAAAGAGCAGAACAGTCATACATACAGGTTAGATACCAAGAGAGCAAGACAGAAGGGATAAAGAGAGGCATAGTTAAGTCATGGTCCGAAATCAGTTACCTGGAGAGAAGCGGATCAGAACACAGGGACAAGACAAAAGTATCGTCAAACACAGGCAAGGTCAGGCAGCAAAAGATCAATTCCTAGAGAACAGGTTAAAGAGACCAACCGAACAGCACAAAGCAGAACTAAGACTGGCAGTGGTCTGGGAAAAACTGCAGCGTTAAAAGGCTGAGCAATTAAACAAGACAAGGGGTAGCTGCAGAATCTAACAAGAAAGAAAGGGATTAGGCAAATGAGCTGTCAATAAAAAAAACAACAGCCCAGCACATCCCAGCTCCAGATAGGATGACTATGCCGTCAATCACCAAGCCCAACAAACCCTAAATGCAGAGAGGAAGAATAGTGACAGTACCCCCCAGGTTTCCCAGGAAACCTCCTATGGAAGGCACTGAGCAAACAATCAGCTTTAACAGCACAAGCTGGAACCCAAGATGTCTCCTCAGGTCCATATCCCTCCAGTGGACCAGATACTGGACGGAATTCTGGACATTGTGAGAATTTACAATCCTCTGAACCTCGTATTCCAGACCTCCATTGACAGGAGGAGAAACAGGAGGAGGTCGAGATGTAGGTGACAACACTAGAGGGACAAATTCTTTTAACAGTGAATTACGGAAGACATTAGGGATCCGAAAAGACTGAGCTTTTTTTTTTTTTTTTAATCAAGTGGTTTTTGTTAGAGAATTCAAAAGTCATAAAGAAATGTTATGATACAGTCAACTAATGAATACTTTGTACCTCGTTGCTTTCAGTGCGTACAAAGACTCCTGGTTCCCTTTTCTCTCCGCCACCCCCCTCCCTCATCCCCCATCCTTACAAACTAGAAATCTTCATATACAACATTACACATTGTACTTTAGTATACCTTAACAATCTGCTTTTGTCTTTACAGTACCACATTAATTGCTAAGGCAGTTAGGCGGAACCCATTCTTTCCCGCAGAAGGTCCGTAGACGCCAGTCACCCCATACATTTTCAAATTGCATATGTTCACCTCGTTTAATAAATATAATGTGGGCCAGCACATCCAGTTGGTCCTAGCCAAGGCACTGGATGTGCTGGCCCACACTGACACCAATCCAAGGGTTTATCTGACCCTGCATAAGAGGACAGAACTGAACACATACCAGGAGGTTCACTGATTAGGACCAATTCACTATTTTTAAGGTACTCTATGAGGGATATTAACCATAACCTGTTCATCACAACCGGGCTTCTGGACACCAACTACAAAACATACTGGAGTTTAAAAATATCCAGCATAACCACTGAAAATACATGTGAGACCCGTGGAAAGCTATATACAGGTTATAAGTTTGTCAAAAGCCCCCAGATACCTAAAACTATATATGCACCAGCCTAACACTAGTGATTCCCTGACTGCGAATATAGCAGTGACTCTGTGAACAAGGCCTAATTGGAGGCCGAAACGTTGTCCTGCCAGTCACCTACTACACCTGTGTTTGTTTTGAAATAAATCACCTTAAAGCAAAACGAAAAAACCTGAATGAGTGCTTGGATTTAATTTTCATCATGTGCTTGGTTATGCGTTATATGCTGTTAGCTGTTTGGGGATCCAATAAAGCCTTAATATTGTGGTTCCCCCACCCTGTGTTGTCTGAATAGTGTTCAGCCCACGGTTAAGGAGCTCGGGCATTCAGTTGGGGATGAGCCCTGGTCCATGTTGTCTTTGTAAAGGCAGCTGGGCCAACGGACGAGAGCATCCACTGACCCCCGGGTCTCCACAATTGGGGGCAGTGGTGGGATTCTACTCAGCCTGGTTTATCCAGGGGAGCTGCAGGGGACTGGTGTACGTGGACACCGTCCAAGAGCTCAACAACCAGGGATGCATATAGGCATACCCAGCAGGCCATAGGTGAGGCATTCAGGTTTCGCACGTTGCCATGTCCAACCCCACCAGCTCAGCCATGGGACAAGGGCCGGAGAGGAGATACGGCCACAGCAGTAAATGGAAGCTACAGGATATGTGCCAGAGGCGAAATATTGAATACAGGAACGCTGACAGTCGGTCGGCTTTGATTCAGAAATTGGTCCATTGGGATACCCAAAATGATGGTGAGGATGATGAGGACCCCGCCGACCTTGTACCAGAGAATGTAAATTGTGTACCACATCATGGATCCAGTGAAAAAGCCTTAATATTGTGGTTCCCTCAACCTGTGTTGTCTGAGTAGTGTTCCGCCTGTGATTAAGGAGCTCGGGTGTTCAGTTGGGGATTAGCCCTGGTCCACGTTGTCTTTGTAAAGGCGGCTGGGCCAGCAGACGAGAGCACCCACTGACCCCCCGGGTCTCCACAGGAGGTTCTGGAGGAAACACTGAATCCAGGCTATTGGACAAAGCATCAGCCCTCATGTTCTTATATCCTGGTCTGAACGTGATTGAAAAATGAAATCTAGAAAAAAATAAAGACTATCTGGCCTTCCTAGGAGTCAACTGCTTGCCAGATTTTATATAGGCTAGATTTTTGTGATCTGTCACCACAGTGACTTGATGAACGGCTCCTTCCAAAAAATTCCTTCATTCTTCACATTCTTCAAAATCTAACTTGACAGCAAGCAACTCTCGATTATCCACATCATAATTTCTTTTAGCAGGAGAAAATTTTTGTGAGAAAAATGCACATGGTCATAGGTTAAAGTCTTAGGGCTTTGAGACAATACAGCCTGGACCCCGACCTCAGAAGCATCTACCTCCACAATGAACGACCTCTGGAGGTCTGGTTAAACAAGCACGGGAGCAGATATAAAACATTTCTTCAAATTTTCAAATGCCCCAACCGCTTCTGGCGACAATTTTTACATCTGCCTCCTTATGAGTGAGGTACGTAAGAGGTTTGACGATCTGAGAAAAACCTTTAATTAATTTTTTTGTAATAGTTTGCAAACCCTAAAAAGCGCTGCAGAGCCTTGAGGTCGCTAGGTTGAACCCAATCTATTACGACTAAAACTTTTCCAGGGTATATTTTAAACCCAGAAGTCGACAATAAATTCCAGGAATGTTATTTCTTGGACAGAAAAGGTACAATTCTCTAATTTAGCAAGTAAGCAATTTTCTCTTAACTTTTGCAAATCCAAACAGACATGTTCATGATCCAGGTTAGGCGAAAAAATTAGAATATCATCTAAATAGACCATAATAAACCTCAGAATATAAACAGAGAAAATATCGATCATAAAATTCTGAAAAAACGCGGGTGTATTAGTTATCCCAAAAGGCATGACAATGTTCAAAAAGGCCTTCAGATGTCAAAAACACCGTCTTCCACTCATCACCCTCACATATATATGAGAAATTATACGCCCTTCTAAAATCAAGTTTGGAAAACCATTTGGGCCCTGTAAACTGATTATATAGATAAATATTTTTAACCGTTATTTTATAGAATTCTCGGAAATTGAGGCAGGGACGGAGAACCCCATCCTTCTTTATAACAAAGAAAAGACCAGCAGCTACAGGCAAGGAGGAAGAATGGATATGATCCTTTCATAAACTTTCATTTACATATTCTTTCATGGCGGTCCTTTTGGGAGCTGGCAGATTATACAGGCAAGCTTTTGGCAATTTGGCATCAGGAAAAAGTTTAACAGCACAATCATAAGGAAGATGGGGAGGGTAAATCTTTGCCTCTTTTTCCAAGAACACATCTCAGAAATCATTCAGGTAACCAGGCAGACCCTCCAGACAAGAAGAGAAAACATGTACAAAATTAGGACACCTTTTATGACAAAAGGAGCTCCACTTAACAATATCCTTCTGACACCAATCAATGACAGGATTGTGAATACGCAACCACGGAACCCCTAACACCAACCCTGCAGGTAAGTTATCCGAAACATAACAGGAAAGGAGTCCGAGTAGCACTCGGGAGTGTAAATTCCACCGTTACCATCTGGACAAGGTTGTGGAGCAATGGTGTCCTGTCCAAGGCTGGAAGAACCCATTCAAATTATTGGCAAACTGTCCCTAATCCTAATTTCAGAACCAGTCCAGAATCAATGAAGTTGATAGTTGACCTACTGTCATTAAAACTTGTGCAAGAAAAGTCTGATTTTGAAAAAGAAGTTTCACATTCAAGAGTACTTTATCTGAGGAGTAAAAAGGTACCTGGAAGTCTGGGTTACCTTCTCAATTATCACCCAGACTTAGACGTTCTCCCGATGACTTGCTTTCTTGAGCGCGAGCCAAGCAGTCCTTAAGGATATGTCAAGCATGACCACAATAGAGGCAGAGTCCAAGATCGAGTTGTCGTCTTCACTTAATAGCCCTTGCGCTGGCTTCTCCCACCTCCACAGATTCTGCCTCAGTTAAGTGGATTAATCCAGGAAAAGAGACTGAAACCCGCTGTTGTTCATCACGTCTTTCCAGAATTCTATGATCCATACGAACAGCCTGTGTCATGGCCTCCCCCAAGGAACAAGGTGCAGTATGCAGAGCCAGAGCATCCTTAAGAGAATCAAAGAGACCTTTGTAGAACTGACTCCTGAGGGCTGCGTCATTCCACAAAACTTGAGGCCCATTGCCGGAAAACTAAACTATAGTCCTCAGTGTCAGGTTCGTAATCTTTGCTTCTGCCACCTGGACCCTGTCAGGTCTGTCATAGATCATCCCCAATGCATTAAAAAAGACATTAACAGAAGATCGTTCAGGGGCTTGTGGAGTCAAAGAAAAAGGCCAAGTCTGGGGCCCCTCTCGTAGTAGAGAATGATTATTCCCACCCGCTGGGACTCATTCCCTGATGACTGGGATTGCATGGTGAAAAATAGCTTGCAACACTCCCTGAACCCCCTAAACTGGTCTACCTCCCTCCAAAATTTGTCAGGAATGGTCATTAGAGGGTTCAGGGAGTCCAACTGCATATTAAGGGGTGCAGGTGTCACTGTCACAGTCGGGGGCGGAGCTTTATGGGAAGTCTTCATAAAAGCTAGAAACCTGTCCCTGCAAATATGATTGCGATAATACAAGATTACGCTTCTCCCTCACCATATCCTGCATCATCCGTGTCAAATTTGCCACCTGTTCACCAAGTAAGTTAACAGGATCCATACTGGTGAAAATGAGAGTGAAAGAAAAAAAAAATTTGTGGCCAGTCTTAATGTGACATTATGCAAAAAACAAGGCACTCCCTTCATCTTAATTATGCAATTTTTTAATTATTTTTATGTGCATATAAAACGTTTCGGTGTTTGGACACCTTTGTCAGAAACTACACATCCACATTGATCCTTCTGGTTAGAGCCAAATGGCAGATAACATGTATAATATGTCAAATCTGAGAGCGTGAAGTCTGTTGTCAAAGGCGCGGAATCCACTGCTGTCCAGGCTGCCTTAGTCCAAACATCGAAACGTTTTATATGCACACAAAAAATAATTAATAAATTGCATAATTAAGCTCAAGGGAGTGTCTTGTTTTTGCAATAATTAACTGGTGTGATAACCTACACATACACCCCGTATTATATAAGTAGTGCCTAGTTTTTTGCTATAATTTAAACGGACATTGTCATGTTATTTTTCAGTATGATGCCAAAATTACTCTTGAATAGTGCCTGGGCAGACCTTTTAAAAACATGTAAAATCATTATTCTACCCTTTGTAGTTACCATTTTATCAGCATCTTCACACCCTGCAGGGATCTCCTGGATTAGTCTTCTCTATTATAAGCAGAGAAGATTAGTCTGGCTGCTGTATAAACTGTCACGTAATTATGCACTCACTCTCAGCAGCTTTCTCCTCCCTCTGCTCTCAGTGCTGTGTGGTTTCACTACTGGAGCTACTGTTCTGTTCAGGACATGGAGGGAGAAAGCTACAGGTCTGCCTTATCTGATCTAGACTCCATTTGCCTCTGTAATAAGGAATACCTGCTGTGCTCTGAGAGATTCTGTGTTTGTGTTTTGCTGCAAAGAGAGTGGAGAGGAGGATACAGCCGCCACCCCTCCCCCCTCCAATGTCCTGTGCAGTGATGTGATGTGAGTATGTATGTGACATGCATATTCATCTTATGGGAGGTGGACAGCAGAGAACTCAGTGGATCATTAACTGTGAGTATTTGAAGTTTATACTCCCCTCCTATCTTCTGTAAATAATAGAAATACATAAATAGAGAGAGCTTGGAGAAAGGAATTATTAAATGATAGCAGTTATGGTACCTTTACACGCCGCCACAACAGGATGGATACAACCCGCTACAGGCTACAAATGTAGCTTGTAGCGCCAATATCGCCCGTAGTAGCGGCGTGTGAAGACGGGACGACACAGCCGGCTACAGATACCTCTGTATCCGTGCACTGCCCATAAACATATGGCTACATCGCCGATTGTAGCGAGCTGTATCGGCGTGTAAAGACGTTACGGAAGGGAACTCGGGACAGCCTGCAATGTAGCTAAGGCGTGACCCTGGCTCCGTGTTACCACGCCCCATGTGCGATCATTGGTGGAAGCTGCTGCATGACGATTGGTAGTCGCTGCCTAGGGAGGCATATTTAAGGAGCTGACGAGTCACACTACACAATCGCTCGAGCGTGCTGTATTACTCAGCCTCCTGCGATGCCTGGCCAATCAGGATGTTATTGCTTTGTCCTATCAGCGTACGGACGGCTCGTACTCTCAATTGTGGCACGCCTATGTGCTGTCCCTGCTGCACCAGGTCCGCCCATAGTAGCTGGTTATAGCGGTGTGTAATTGAGCTACAGATGGCTACTTGCGACACCCGGCGATGTAGCTAGCTGTAGATGTAGCGTGGCGTAGCGCACCTTGTGGCGGCGTGTAAAGAGGGTGCGGTTCCCGTTGGTAACCGTTCGGCTGTGCTCGTGCACGTGAAGTTGCCGTTGGTATCCATCCTGTTGTGGCGGCGTGTAAAGGTACCATAAGGGTGCTTTCACATCAGCGTTTTACCGCATAACAGCAACATTTGCGGTTCACTTGCGGCAAGCCCAATACAATGTCTATGGGGCTTGCGGTAAGTGTGCAGTAGGTGTGGCAAGTGCGGTTCCGGCACTCGCGGCAGGTGCGGCCGGCCGCCCGCGAAAAAAACGCTGTATGCCGCGGTTTTTCGCGGCCGCACCTGCCGCAAGTGCCCATACTGCTCTTACCGCACCTGCCGCAAGCCCCATAGACATTGTATGGGGCTTGCCGCAAGTGCGGCCGTTATGCGGTAATCGCGGCAGTTGCGGTTTTTTTCACCGCAACTGCCGCGATCAGCGAAAAACGCTGATGTAAAAGCACCCTTACATAGGGATTTTTGACCTGACAGTTTTGCTTCAATGTCACATTAGTCACCATACAGACAAGGAACAGCACAATAGTCAAATAAGCAGGTCAGATACCAGGAGAGCACGTCAAAACAGAGGGGATAAACAGGCGTAGTTAAAGGAAAACTGTCAGGTCAAAAATCCATGTGTAACTGCTATCATTTTCTAAATCCTCACTCTAAACGCTCTCTATTCATGTATTTCTTTTATGTATATTCCCCTCTTATCTTCTGTAAGCTTCAAATAAAGAGATTCTTTCCATCTGTCAATCACAGTGAATGATCCACTTAGTTCTCTGCTATCCCCTCCCCATGCATGAATATGCATGTCACATATTCACATCACTGCACAGGAGATCACTGGGGGGGGGGGGGCTGTATTCTCCTCTCTGCTCTCTGTGTGCAGCATCACAAGAGATGAACTACAAAACAGAAACTGTCACAGCACAGCAGGGTATCTGCTTTACAGAAACAAATGGAGTCTTGATCCGGCAGACCTGCAGTAGCTCTCTACCTCTGTGGTGATATCAACTGAACAGACCTGTAAGTGAAACCTGCCACTGCACTGTTAGCAAAGGGAAGAGTGAGGAGAGAGCTGCAGAGAAGGCGTGCATAAATACATGACCGTTTATACAGCACAGGACTAATCGTCTCTGCTTATAATAGGACAGGACTAATGCAGCAGCTCTCTGCAGGGTCTGACAATGCTGATAACATGGAAACTACAAACGGTACAATAATGATTTGGCTTAGGCTGGGTTAACACTATGATTTTGTATTTTGCATCAAATCCAAACTGATCCAGGCAATCGGATGCCAAATAGGCATCCGATTCCGACATTTTGCAGGATCAGTTTGGCCAGCTCCTCCTGTCATCCCGCTCCTCTCTGCCTCCTGTCACCTGTCTGTCCCCTGTTCTCCCCGATTCTCCCCCGGTAGTCCCGCTTCTCCCCCGGTAGTCCCGCTTCTCCCCTGTGTTTTCTTGTTCTCCCCCGGTACTCCCCGCTTCTCCCCTGGTACTCCCACTTCTCCCCTGTGTTTCCCCCTCTTCTCCCCTCTCCTTTGGACTAAAAAATAAAAACAAACTTTATTCTCACCTGTCCACGAGTCCCCCGGCGTCTCCAGCTGTATCTTCTGCTCCTAGGACCTCGCGTGATGTCACAGTCACATGTCCGGTTACCGCGGTAACCGTTCATGTGACTGTGACATCACGGCAGGTCCTACAGGCAGGAGGTGCTGGAGACGCCGGGGGACTCGTGGACAAGTGAACATACATATTCTTTATTTTTAACCCCTGCTTTACTTAATTTTACTTCCGCAATGTATGTAAATACATTGCGGAAGTGAAATTAAATGGTTAGGAGCAGTTTTAGTGTACTGAGCATGCTCAGTACACTAAAATCAGGTCTGAAGAGACATCAGATGTTTCCTCGGAGCCTGCTCCATAGGGCCCCATGTTAAAAATCACAGATTGGATCGGATTTGGCCTAATTGCCATCCGATTTGTCAGATCCGATTCTATACAATTTTTGATTCGGATGCAAAAATCGGAGCAGTCTCCGATTTTTGCACCAGAAAGAAATCGGACAAAATCGGATCGGATGCAAATCGGATGCCATTTAGTGCACATCCAAATCGGTCCGATCCCCATAGGATTACATGGGGCCAAATTCGGATCCGATGCTGTCCGATTTATATCGGACAGCGTCGGATTTCACAAAATCGTAGTGTGAAACCAGCCTTAGAGCAAACTGTGGAGTAATAAAGAGAAACCCAGTCCCTCTTATGGTAATGTGCTGCACATTCCCTCCCCTGCTGCACACTCCGTCTCCCTGCTGCACATTCCCTCCCATGCTGCACACTTTCTAAGGACTTCTATAACAGTTTTATATGTAATCATACATGGAATCATTGAAGTAAAGATATGATTGCACTCAGTATCCCAGAGCCTGTAAAGGACCGGCTTCCTTTATAGCCCTAAAACCTGCTGGTTGGTCCTCTTTAACCCCTTCACCCCCGGGCCTATTTTGACCATAATGACCTGGCCATTTTTGTCAATTCTGATCAGTGTCCATTTATGAGGTTATATCTCTGGAAAGCTTCAACGGATCCGAGCGATTCTGAGATTGTTTTTTTGTGACATATTGGGCTTCATGTTAGTATTAAATTTAGGTCGATAATTTTTGCGATTATTTGTGAAAAAATAAAAAATTTGACAAAATTTTAAAAAATTCAGCAATTTTTAAATTATGAGTTTTTATTCTGCTAAACCAGAGAGTTATGTGCCACAAAATAGTTAATAATTAACATTTCCCACATGTCTACTTTACATCAGCACAATTTTGGAAAAAAAAATTTTTTGTTCGGAAGTTATAAGGGTTCAAAAGTTCATCAGCAATTTTTCATTTTTCCAGCAAAATTTACAAAACCATTTTTTTCAGTGACCACATCACATTTGAAGTTAGTTTGAAGGGTTTACATGACAGAAAACACCCAAAAGTGACACCATTCCAAAACTGCACCCTTCAAGCTACTCAAAACTACATTCAAGAAGATTATTAACCCTTCAGGTGCTTCACAGGAACTAAAGCAACAAGGATTGCATTTTAATTTTTTCAACAAAAATGTTCTTTTAGCTTCAATTCTTTCATTTTCACATGGGCAACAGGATAAATATTATTGGCCAATTTCTCCTGAGTGCACCGGTACCTCATATGTGTTCATAAACCACTGTTTGGGCGCACGGCAGGGCTCAGAAGGGAAGGAGTGCAATTTCACTTTTGGAGCTAATTTTCCATTCAAAAAGTGAAATGGCACACCTTCCCTTTCGAGCCATGCCGTGCGCCCAAACAATGGTTTATTACCACATATGAGGTATCGGTGTACTCAGGAGAAATTGCCCAACATTTTTAGGATCCATTTTATCCTGTTCCCCATGTGAAAATAAAAAACTTTAGGCTAAAAGAAAATTTTTGTGAAAACAAAAGTACTTTTTCATTTTTACGGATGAATTTGTGAAGCACCTGGGGGTTCAAAATGCTCGCCACCCATCTAGATAAGTTTCCCATGGGCTCTAGCTTCCAAAATGGGGTCACTTGTTGGGGAGCTCCCATATTTAGGCACACAGGGGCTCTCCATACGCGACATGGTGTCTGCTAACAATTTGAGCAGATTTTTCAGTCAAATTGTTAGCGGACACCATGTTGCGTTTGGAGAGCCCCTTTGTGCCTAAACATTAGAGCTCCCCCACAAGTGACCCCATTTCGGAAACTAGACCCCCCAAGGAGCGCATCTAGATGCACAGTGAGCACTAGTTTGAACCCCTAGATGCTTCACAAATTAATCCACAAAAATGAAAAAAGAATTTTTTTGTGGAAAAAAAAGTACTTTGTCATTTTTACGGATCAATTTGTGAAGCACCTGGGGGTTCAAAATGCTCACCACCCATCTAGATAAGATCCCTGGGGGCTCTAGTTTCCAAAATGGGGTTATTTGTGGGGGAGCTCTAATGTTTAGGCACACAGGGGCTCTCCAAACGCGACATGGTGTCCGCTAACAATTTGAATAAAAAATCAGCTCATGTCCACACACGCACACATCCACGCATGCTCACATCCACACGCTCATATCCGTGCACACGTCCACGCCCACATCCACGCACGCGCACATCCATCCATGCACACATCCATGCACACGTCCACGCACGCTCCCTTCTTTCGCACACTCACCTCCACACACACACACATCCACGCACGCTCACATCCACACGCTCATATCCGCGCACATGTCCACGCCTACATCCATCCATGCACACGTCTACGCACGCACATGTCTACCCACACACACGTCCACACACGCACACATACATCCATGCACATATCCATACACGCACACGCATCCATGCACACACACATCCGAGCTCACGTCCATGCACACATCCATAGATGCACACGTCTACGCACGCACACGTCTACGCACACACACGTCTACGCACACACACGTCTATGCACACATCCACACACGCTCACGTCCATGCATGCTCATGTACTCTCACGTCCATGCACGCTCATGTACGCTCACGTCCACGCACGCACATGTCCACGCACGTTCACGCACGCACACATCCACGCACGCACACGTTTATGCACACGTCCACGCACGCTCATGTACGCTCACGTCCACGCATGCTCAAGTCCACGCACGCTCATGTACAATCATGTCCACGCACGCTCACGTCCACGCACGCTCATGTACACTCACATCTACGCACGCACATGTCCACGCACGCTCACGTCCACGCACACTCATGTACGCTCACGTCCACGCACGCACACGTCCACACATACACCCCCATCCATCTATCCATTCACCAATCCATCCATCCATACATGCATACATACATGCATACATACATATACATACAAATGTCGCAGCACTCCCTTGGTGGTGTATAGCAGTTGTTTATTCCAGCTTGTAATGGTACAAAATGGCAACATTTCAAGCCCCCACGCCCTTATTCCTGCGACATTTATATGTATACTAAGACACGCTGAGGACGGTGGAGGTCGCTTTGCACCCGGGATACCCAGCATTACTCGCTGCTCCTGTTTTTTGTATAAGTATGCATACATACATACATACATACTTACCTCCCTCTTGATCCACCGATGAGGAGGAGGAGGCTGGGAGAGGAGGCGGGGCCCATCGACCGGGGCAGAGGAGGCGCAGCAGCGGGTCCACCGGCGTGTGCAGCCCGCTGGAGAAGGTGAGGGGGACCAGGACACAGGGCCCGGAGGTGGGGGCTGCCTGGGGTGCACTGCCAGGAGGGGACCTTGTATTCTGACCGGCAGGCACACCCGCGGGTGCAGCCCGCCGGCAGATACATAATAATAGAGGGGTGCGGGCGGTTGGTGGGATGTGGGGGGCCCCTGTAAGTCATGGAGCGGGAGGAGGGGGAGGACACTTGCCGATCCGCCCCTCCAGATCTGATTGGAGAGCTCGAATCAGATCTGGAGGGGTGAATCCCTATAATTTGCTCCGATCAGCAGTTTCACTTTTACACTGCCGATCGGAGGGGGTCCTGGGCACGGGGGGGTTAATCCACCCCTGTGGAGTCAACTACAGGCTGTCACAGAGCAGCAGCATCTGTGACACCTAACTGACCCCACTCACAGGAGCTGCAGTAGCTCAAACACGCCAGGACATTGCACAACGTCCTGTGTCGGTAAAGGGTTAAAGGGGAAGAAGGAAAAAAAGAAAATGGAAAAAAACAATTAAAAAAAAAATTTGCAAGTTGCAAGCCCTGTACATTGAAAAGTATCCAGTAGGGATTTCTGAGGATACACAATACAAGGCTATATTAGTCTTCTATCATGTGAGTGCATAAAATTGTACACCCACCCAAGACTGTAATATTGTGTTTACACACTTAGGGCACCACAATTTGTCTGTTTTTTATTCTCGAACAGGGTTTTTCTTAATATGTAATGTGAGGCAGCGTTCGCTGAATGTAGTAGGGGACACTCGCTTCACTGCAATATTAAAGCACATAGCAACTTTTTTTTCATAAACATTTCCTTTTCCTATTTATTAACAGACGCATAAACCGCTTATGGTACAATCCAATGTAAGTCATCACCAGAAGTGACATGCACAGTCCTCATTTCTATGGCGGGTACACACACGGGGTTTGGGTACATCTCACAGCTGTATCCCCATGAAGGTATCACAGCCTCCACTCGCTGCCATCTTAGTCGATTGCTCAGGAAAACTGCCTGAGATCACTGGCCAGGGTCTGTAAAGGTTCATACTGATTCCTGTCAGTCCACGGCTCTAGGAGCTACAGCCAGCTCCAGACCTGGTCTCTTCACCACGTAGTTAACCTGGAATACTGGACTCACAGGACATGTCTGATATCAGAGACATGAGACCAGGGGGAGTCTCATTATAACAGATATGACTTGCCCATGGGAGGTATGTGGTTAGTCAGACCTGCCCGTCACTTCTGTTTAAGTCTAAATCCAGCCCTTAACACTATAAAGGCTTGTGAAAAAATAAGCTCCAGCAAACATCTTTGATTTAGATCACAGCAGACTTTTTCTGTGCAATACATACCTGTAATTTACAATAAAGCCGGTTGACCCCTCACATTAAAAAATATCATCTACATCCTGTCCCCTATACACGTTAGCACAATGTGTAATGTGACATGTAGCTAAACGCTCTGTCTTCCAAAAAAAACGCCTGTGGAGATGTACTCTTCTCTTTTGAGAAGTCGATTGTGACAGGAAAGGGTGAAACTATAAGATGCAATAACAGCAGCATTTCAGAATACAGAACTGTACAGTGCATATTTATTATTATTACCGATTTTCAGCTCCATCTGGAGCCATGGTGACTTCATGTATGAACGCTCTGTAGGAATATCAATCTTGTGAACCCTAGGTAGGTCCTTCAGGGTCTTCTCTAAGCCTAGATAGGTCTACCAGGACCTTCACCTAGCCTAGATATTATTATTATTATTTATTTATATAGCACCATTAATTCCATGGTGCTGTACATGAGAAGGGCTTACATACAAAATTATAGATCTGGTTTACAGTAAACAAATTAACAATGACAGACTGATACAGAGGGGAGAGGACCCTGCCCTTGCGGGCTTACATTCTATGGGGCAATGGGGAGGAGACAGTAGGTCCGGGTAGATAGGTCCACCAGGGTATTCTCCAAGCCTAGATAGTTTTACCAGGGTCTTCTCCAAGCCTAGGTAGATCTACAGCGTCTTCTCCAAGCCTAGATGGGTTCACCAGGGCCTTGTCTAAGCCTAGATGGGTCCACCAAAGTCTTTTCCACTGTAATCTTAATTGTATCAAACCATTGAGTTGCTGGTCTTCGTCTTTGCCTTGTTCCTTATATTCTTCCCACTATGATGTCCTTCTCCAGTGATTTCTCTCTTTATATGATGTGTAGACAATTCGTAGCTCGGTGATCCATACCTCCAGTGACATGTCTGGCTTGATTTTTCTAAAATTGATTTGTTTTCGTTCACACTCTGTAAGGCTATGGATTCTTTAGAGCATACAGGATCAAACTTATTAAAGTTTTAAGCTTTAAAATAGCAAAGATACAGTTTTAATTTTAGAAGAGAAAGAGTATTACTCACCTTTTTAGCAGACGATCTTCAGGAGGAAGGATGGAGTACGAACAACGGCCACTTTACGCCCTCTGTTGCTTCAACGGGTCCCACAACTGATGTGAACAAGCATCTCCTTAAACACAGCCCAGTGTGGGTGCGTCATACAAATTAATTAGGCCACACATGGGAGACACACAGACACATTTCTGAGATACAAAACTATAACATTTTGTGTACTAAACCCCATTGGTGAAAAAGAAACAGCAGTGTCAACACCACCACCTTATCAAAATGAAAAGCATACCGTTATAAATTCATAAAGACCGCCAAATCATTTTCATTATTGAAGCCCGCTGCCCCTTGTGCTCTCAAGTTTATTATCCAATTTCCCTCTTGTTGTAAGAGAATTTTATGGACATTTCCCCCCTGTGGTGGAACATTAATTTTTTCCAGACCTGTAAAGGTCAGGATTTGGAGATTAGTGTTGTGCTCTTCTCTAATATGGTTAATAAGTCTAGGAGAACACATCCCTGACAGCATGGATTGGGAGTGTTCCCTGAACCGTAACGCATATGGGATGTATTGTCTTCCTATATAATACAGTCCACCAGGACAAAAAAATGACTTACTTTACGTAATTTGATTTACAGGAAATGAACTGTTTTACATTATGGTATAATGGGTCAATTTTTAAAGGGTTAAATGTTAAATGCTGGGGACAGAATGGACAGTTTCCACATTTAAATTACCCAAAGGGCTATTTTTTGAAGCCATATTTTTTTCAGGAAACAACCATTTTCTGACTATCATGTCACCTACGTTTGTGTATCTCTTATAACAAGAAAAAAGAGGGGGGGGACAAGAGGCGCAATAGTGCCCTTATCACTACTACTCGTATTTATTGGAGTGAGTGATCCTGGCAGCGCGGACTACAGCACACCTTTTTTCCCTAAGCATTGTGTATCTCTTATGGCCACTTTACACGCAGCAACAGGAAGATAGAAAACGGCAGGTGTCGGAGACAATTGTACCTTTTACCTTCAAAATACCTTGAAGTGGCTGCGTGTAATTCAGGTATCTGCAAGGTGTTTTGAAGGTAAAAGGTACAATTGTCTCCGACACCTGCCGTTTTCTATCTTCCTGTTGCCGCGTGTAAAGTGGCCATTATAGTTTACCATTGGCTTTCTAATGCCTATTTCCCTCAAGTCCTTGTCATTTTTGATAAGATACCAGTTCTTATAGATCACTGATTTTATTATCTCGTTTAATGGACCAAATTTAAAGGGATCCTGTCACCCCCAAAACACCTCTAAACCTATTAAAACCTGTCCCTAGAGCATATTAACACTTTCCCTACACTCCTTTTACCTCCTAAATGCAGCAAGTGACATTGAAGAAAAACGTTTTTATAGTACCTCATTACTGATGATAATGAGTGACTATGCTATTCATAGTCACTCATCCAGGTTGCCCCTCTTCTTCATATCACGCCTGAATAGGCGTGATCTACATGCCAGATTCAAATTCGCGCCTCCCCGCTGTGCCCTGTGTCGTCCGAGGCTGCAGTGTGGCTGGGTGACGCGATCCGCGTCATTCCCGGCGCCGGGTGACGTATTTACACCGGCGCCGCGCTGTCAGCTTCAAAATGCGCATGCGCAGTGCGCATTTTGAAGCTGACAGCGCGGCGCCGGTGTAAATACGTCACCCGGCGCCGGGAATGACGCGGATCGCGTCACCCAGCCACACTGCAGCCTCGGACGACACAGGGCACAGCGGGGAGGCGCGAATTTGAATCTGGCATGTAGATCACGCCTATTCAGGCGTGATATGAAGAAGAGGGGCAGCCTGGATGAGTGACTATGAATAGCATAGTCACTCATTATCATCAGTAATGAGGTACTATAAAAACGTTTTTCTTCAATGTCACTTGCTGCATTTAGGAGGTAAAAGGTGTGTAGGGAAAGTGTTAATATGCTCTAGGGACAGGTTTTAATAGGTTTAGAGGTGTTTTGGGGGTGACAGGATCCCTTTAAAGCTGAATATAACATGTTTTTCTCTATTCTCAACTTTTTTCTTTTTCAATAGACTTCCTCTAGGTATCCTTTTAATCTTTTTTATAAGCTTCATCATTTATTTTGGAGTAACCCCGAACTGATAATCCTATCTCCTCACTGTTGCTGCTTTTTAAACATAACATTTGACCATATGTCAGGAACCTTTTGTTGTAGTGAGGATGATTACTTTCATAATGAAGCAGGGAGTCTGTTGCAATGGATATCCTTAAATTTTAATTGACCAAATTCCCATTTACTAGAGAGATTTTTACATCCAGAAATGCAAAAGTTTTTCCTCCAAAAACAGAACTCTCATATTCATAGAAATTGTCTCATTTAGATATTGCACCAATGTCTGAGTCTTGTTCAGACCCCTCCGTCACTATAAAAATGTCATCCACATAGCAACAAAAAGGTTTTATAGTTTTCAAAAATGGATAATTAATGGAATAAACATATTCACTTTCAAAGACCCCTAAAAAGAGATTAGTAAGACATCATGCTACGGGTGTGCCAATAGCTGTTCTCTCGCTTGAATAATCCAGTCGTTCAGGTGCATTATGGTTTAGAACAAGCCCTAATGCTTCTCCAATAAATTCTCTAAACTCCCCGGATTCTTTAGTAGACTCCAATACTTCTTTTACCACTTCAACAGCCTGAGACTCCCGTATCCGCGTGTACAGACTCACAACGTCTATTGAAGCCAGCTAAAAATCGCCAATCTATTCTATCAACCACCTCCAAAAAGTCCCCAGTGTCCCTCATGTAGGATGGAATTTGTCTCATCAGTGGTCTAAGTTGCCAGTCTAAATATCGCGACAGGGGTTCAGTGAAAGAACCTACTCCAGACAGGATAGATCGACCCGGCGGGGACACTAAGAATTTATGGCGTTATGGCAGATAGTACCAATACCCCTGTACTAACCGATTTATTCAACAGCGTCCGTAATTTCTTAAACTTATTTGTGGGATCTATGTATTCATCATTCAGCTGTCTTCTTGCTTCCGCTATGTAGGAGTATTTTTTTCAGGAGCACTACATTACATCCCTTCTCTGCTTTTCACTCAACCACATCATTCCACCTCTTTACTGTATTCACAGCTTTTTGTTCACCTACACTCAAATCTTTTGGTGTCTCAGAATACACTAAAGCTTCGACTTGCTCAGCTACTTGTTCTTGGAAAATATCAACTGTTACAGGTGCCACTGGGGGACAGAAAGATGATTTTATACCACCTGCAAAAGGTTGTTATTCCTCAAATTTTTCGTTACAAACCTTTACTAGGAGTGCAGCATCATTTTTTATCTCTAAAAAATTGGAACTTATCAAGTTAAAACCCAATGGCAAATTTTTAGAGCAACAGCCTTTTCATTTTTTGTTTTTCCTCCTTCTTGTCATGCAAAAAAATTCTCTAAATGCAGCTTACTAACGGACTTAAATAAGTCCACTCGGAACTCAGCAAAATCAAAGCTTTAGGGGATACAGTAATTTAACTCTTTTGATAGTACTTTTTACAACGCATCTGGTAATACATGATCAGTCAAATTTACAACAGAATAATTTTCCCCGACAGTCTCAACCGTGTCCTCAGAACAGGGCCGGCTACAGGTCTTTGTGGGCCCTGAGCGAAACAGTTTCAGTGAGCCCCTTTAACACATACCACGATTCATGAATCTAATATAGAAGCTGCGGGCTGTGTATATAATATAGAGGCTCCTGGGTGGGCTGTATATATAATATTGATGCTGTGCAGGGCTGTATATATTATTTGGAGGCTGCTGCTGGGCTATATATATTATCTGGAGGCTATGCCAGCCCAGCACAGCCTCTAAATTATATTTAGCCCAGCACAGCCTCCAAATAAGCCAGCACAGCCTCCAAATAGCTGAGCAAAGCCTCCATAGAGCCCAGCAGCCTACAAATTATTTATAGCCCTGCACAGCCTCCATAGAGCCCACCACAGCTTACAAATTATATATAGTCCAGCACAGCCTCCATAGAGCCCAGCACAGCCTCCAAATTATATACAGCCCTGTACAGCCTCAAAATAGCCCAGCACAGCCTCCAAATTATATATAGCACAGCCTCTAAATAGCCTAGCTCTCCCCCTGTGCCTTTCTACCAACTGCATGCTGTGTACATTTCCCCTGACAGGGGGCCCCCCGAGCACTGTGTTATCTGTCCCTAGCAGGGGGCCCCTCTGTAATCTGCTCCTGACAGGTGGCTCCTGTGTAATTTGCCCCTGGAGGCTCCTGTGTAGTTTTCACCTTGCAGGGGGCTCCTAAGTACTGTTTATCAATCCCTCCCCCCGCCCTGCACCCCCTCTGTCCCACCTATCCTGAGCAGCAGCTGGCAGACCCAGCTCAGGGGCCCCTGCAAGGTGAAAGGTTCACAGGGGGCCTACCTGACAGACAAGGGTCCCAGGTGCTGACGACTGGCTCTGGTTCCCCCCGGACCCCAGCCATACTCACCTGCAGTCTTGCACCTTCCTTCTCTTCTATGCGTTCCACACTGTGGACCGCAAAGGAGGAGGAAGTGAAGGGGCGGAGCGGGGGTGCCTTTTCTATGCGTTCCACAGTGTGAAACGCATAGGCTGCAGTGCGGAAGTGACAGCCCGGCCGGATACGGGGGCTGGCGGCCGGCTTCTGTGAATGAATGAAGCACCGTACCACGGTCCGCACCGGTAAGTAAGATGACAATACCTGCACGATGTGAGTGGCAGCGGTTGGCTCCTAAGTCACGCCTGGGCCCCGGCATTTGCCCGGGTACTCTGGGTGCTGACGCAAGCCCTGCCTCAGGAGCTAGTCCTCATTCCTCCAGGATACTTGTTTCCTTTTTGACCCTAATCCACCTCCTCCTCTTCCCTCTGGTCCTTTGAATACATTTCCTAAAGGGAAAGAGCAGGCTACAGAATCATTACTAAACACTTCAACTGGCCCTTTATTTCTTTCATCAGATTCACTGTTTTTTTATTTAATTTATCCATGAAAATTGTCCATTGTCTAACTGAAAAACGTGACTGCAATTCATCTTTAGCTTCCAGATCTGTCAGCGTGTCACACGCTGATTTGCACTCATTGTTTGTAGTCTATGTTGGACGTCGCTGTAATTGAATGTGTGTGAATTAGTTCAGGAACTGCATGAGTTAATGTCAGTTTTGCTGTGAGCTGTGCTCAGCTGCTGCATGATGTGAAGCTTAGGTGTAACTCTCCTAGAATCTCCTCCCCTGGTCTTTAGATAGCCTTCCATTTCCTCAATCAGAGGCCGTTGTTAAGAGTTACAAGAAATACCTATGTAAAAGCCGAGTTTTTCTACGCGCTGCCAAGGATGACAATCCGACTAGAAAAGAAGGGAGATACAAGAGGCGCAGATTGTGCCCTATCAAACAGACACTATAGTTCTTATGTGGATTATAAGTGTATCCACTCACCTTTTATGGTTGTGAGACTCACAACCAGTTTAAAAGCATAAGGCAGCTGCTGCAGAACCTCAACCAACTCCACAAACCGCGGGAAATCAGAAGATAAAACTGGAATGTTATCCACAGTCCGCGCTGCTGCTCTTTATCCAAGGAATCCACAAGAGGTTATTACCATCAAAAGTTCTTTATTTCATCACACCAACGCGTTTCGGTGCTGTCCCAGCCCTGAGGAAGGTGCTGGGACAGCACCGAAACGCGTTGGTGTGATGAAATAAAGAACTTTTGATGGTAATAACCTCTTGTGGATTCCTTGGATAAAGAGCAGCAGCGCGGACCGTGGATACCATTCCAGTTTTATCTAAGGATGATCCTTGTCCCCTTGCAGCAATATGCCACATTCTTGTCCCCTTGCAGTAATATGCCCCATCCTGCAGTAATGCCCTATCCTTCTCCCCTTGCAGTAATGTGCCCCATCCGTGTCCCCTTGAAGCAATATGCCCATTCCTGCAGTAATGTATCTCATCCTCGTCCACTTGCCATTAATATGCCCCACCCTTATTCCTTTGCAGGAATATGCCCCATCCTGCACCAATATGCCCCATCCTTGTCCCGTTGCATGCCCCATCCTGCAGTAAAATGACTCATCCTTGTCCCCTGGTATTATTGTACCACCCTTGTCCCCATCACATAGTAATATGCCCCATCTTGCCCCCTGGTAGTATTGCCCTATCCTTGCCCCCATCACATAGTAATCTGCCCATCCTTGTTCCCATCACTATACATCAAAAGGAGAAAAAGGTGGAGCCAAATTGCTTTTGAGAAATGTGCATTAAAAATGTTTAATTTATTAAAGAGACAGGTTTTAAACACTTTGTGTAGGAAAATGAGTGCATAAATTACATAGCATATAGCACACATTCCATTACATAGCAGATGGGTTTACATGACAACATTTCATCATATGATACAGTCACAGGATGATTCATAGTCTAATTACATACATTGTCCAAAGACTACATATAAACTGCCATAGTAATCTATCAAATCCAAACTGGCAGTTCAGTGTATTGCAACATCTTATAAAGTGCATACATAAAAGTAATGATGTGACAATGCCATAATCTTAAAATAATAAATTAACTTCAATAACCAGACTATAATTGGAATAAAATAATTTATTTAACACTGATCGGGTGCTAAATTAAGGTTTACAGACATTTTATCAATGACATAAAACATATAAATTTAATTAGTTAAAAAATGAATACATTTAAATTAATATAATAACTCCACTTCTAAAAACTGATCCACCCCTATTTATCAGGGTAATCATCCCTCTAATAAAGTATCTCGACACTAACAAATTCCAACGACATAAAATTTGGGAGAAAGGGCGGGGTTTCTTTAAACAGCTGGCGATTCTGACAGCTCCTGTCAGAGATCGCCTTTATTTATACCCCGCTGAAATCCCCGCTGTCACTACATTGACAAATCAGCGTCCCTTAAAAATGGTCGCGCAAAAAACGGTTTAAACCAGCTGAGACCTGTCTCGAATCAGCTGTAAACAAGTATTTTAACCCTTTGCTTGACATCACTTAACAATTGTCTGTCATGTCACCTCACGATAGCCCCATTTGAATTAAATGGCGCTATTTCATGATGTGACAGTGCCATAACCTTAAAATAATAAATTAACTTCAATAACCAGACCATAATTGGAATAAAATAATTTATTTAACACTGGTTGGGTACTTAATTAAGGTTTACAGACATTTTATTAATGACGTAAAACATATAAATAAATAATTTAATTAAATAATTAATAAATTAATTAAATTAATGAAATAACTCCACTTCTAAAAACAGATTCACCCCTATTTATCAGGGTAATCATCCCAAACGGCCAAAACTCAAAGAGCTAAGGCATCCCCCCCAAAGAACCTCCCAACCAGAGTTCAATAACATTCTGCAACCCCAAATTAAAAATGTAATTTCCAACATCAGAGAAATGAACCGCATCTCCCCGATATAAACCTGTAATAAAACCCTCAAGGTCCGTGTGTCAATATGAAAATCCCTGAATAGAGGGCATAAAGCGCTCCATTTCTTTATTCACCTTCCTCTTTATTTTTTCAAGGAACCATGGATCATCACGTTTCCAAGACAGTCTAGAGACTATCTCAGAAAAAACGATAGTAGTTCCCTTAAACTGCTGAGAAATCCAAACTAAATCCCTTTTAACTTGCCAAAACAGATCAACCGAACGACATTTACCTACGTCGTTACCTAGCAGGTGTAATATCAATAAATCAGGTTGAGGAAAATTCAACTGTAAATTAATCAAAATTTTCTGGTCATCATAATGGGAGACCCAGACAATGGGGTTTAGGGCACTGCCCTCCGGAGGTCACACTAGGTACTACAAGTTTGTAGACACCGCCCCTCCGCTTATAAACCCCTACCGCAGGGAACATCCTCAGTTTTAAACTTAGTGTGCTCGGAGGATCACGCTTTGCTTGCACTTCACTGCATTCTCACAGCTTACGTGATGGCGTATGAAGACAAGGTAAAACGGTCCCGGTCGGGACCTTCGACAGCCTCCCCGCTCACCCTTGTGGAACACGCAGGTGGAGGTACCGGAGGGCCTAGTGCCTGGACACGTAGTGTTCTCCCGGTACGCTGTCGCACTCCTTTCCATCCCTTCCTGGGGTCTCTGGAGAGTGGGAGATGGGAGCCTTGCACAGCTCCGCTCCGTCCGAGGCCTCCCTAAATGGTGCTTACAGACCGGACTGGAGCCAGCCCAGTCCGAGGCCTCCCTAAATGGTGCTTACACTCCGGACTGGTGCTGAACCCCCGTCCGAGGCCTCCCTAAATGGTGCTTACAGACCGGACCGGCACTGAGATACCTCGTGTGTCTCTGGTGTGCCTGGGGGTAGTGTCTGTCACTTTATGTGTCCTGACACTCAGACCGCGCGTTACCCTCGGGTCCGCGGCTCTGGAGGTGAACCCTGTGCTGGGGTCACCCTGGCTGACCGCCCTGTGTCGCACAGGGGCTGAGGCTGTAGATTGCAGGTGTTTGGACATGCAGTCTGAGTGTTGTATTTTCACACTCACTTCCCGCGCTGCGGGCTCCGGCGCCTACATTACTGAGGCTGCCTGGAGGATGGGAAGCAGCCCTTACGGTGACGTCATCGGTGGGCGTGCGTGTGTGTTTCCCGCGTGTTTTCGGCGCCGCCCTCGGCTTGGCTGCCGGCGGCCATCTTTCCCCCTCACTTCCCAGCTGGGATCTGACTGCAGCGTGCGTCTGCACTCTAGGGGAGACCGGAAAACCCTCGCGGAGGCCACACACACACACCGCTTCCTCCACCGCATTACTGCGGTCGGTAAGCCACCGGGATCCCGTTTTTTTTGTCTGTACAAATTGGCTTATATCCCCTACTGTGGCCATGTCCTCAGTTAGGAAGCGTGCTGCTAAGGCGGCGGATGCCACCATTGCCTGTGCTACATGCATCGGGACACTGGTTGAGGGGTCCTGCAATAACTGCGGACGCCCAGAGGCCCGGACTGACACTGCTGACACAGCAGCTCCGGTGCTGTACCCTGAGGTCCAGGTGATCCCAGGGCCATGGGAAACTCAGCATAAGATCAATGAATCTCTGTTGTCCCAGTTATCCTCCATGTCGCAATCCCTGGAGGCACTTAATAGGAGACTGGAAAGCCCAGCTACTCCTCCCAGTTACCCCCGGGTGTCTCTTTCTTCTACTGTGAGACCCCTTAAGCGGACTCGTCGTGAGGATTCACCCGAGCTCCAGGCTCTCTCTGAGGAGGAGCGTCCCTCTGATGGTGAGGAGGATGATGGGGGTTCGACTCTCGGGTCTGTGTCTGAACCACCAGAAGGGGTGGAGGATCTGGTGTCCTCCATCAACGAGTCCTTACGTCTCGTGACACCCCCTGAGGAGGTGAACGTTCACCCGAAGGAGGTCTATCAATGGCTGCGGCCGGAGGCTAGACCGAGTGGTTCCTTCATGGACCACACTAACTTTGGAAGGGTGGTTAGAGCACCCAGGTTACATCCTGGGCGGCGTTATGTCCGCAAATCTAAGGACAATCGTTTTCCCTTTCCACAGGAGGTGCTTCAGGAGTGGTCGCAGTCCCCGAAGGTGGACGCTTCCATGACCAGGATTGCTGCACGCTCCCTTTTCTCTGCCTCTGATAGCTCCTCGTTGAAGGATGCGACTGATAGACAGGTCGAGCAACTCGCCAAGTCTTCTTATGAGGCGGTGGGGTCTTCATTTGCCCCTAATTTTGCCACGGTCTGGACCCTACAGGCGATCACCACCTGCTTGGATGGGATAACTGACCTGGCAGGGTCCAGTTCAGAGGTCCTGGCACTTACCGATAGGGCAAAGGCCTATGCGGACTACGCCAGGACAGCAACTTTGGAAACTGCCACTCGCTCAGCTGTGGCTTCAGCCAATGCTATAGCGATCCGCAGGTTGTTGTGGCTGCGTCTTTGGGACTCAGATGCCACGTCTAAGAAGATTTTGCAAAATCTTCCCTTCTCTGGTGACAGGCTTTTTGGCACCGAACTGGACAAGCTGATAAAGGATTCTGCTGAGTCTAAGATCCCGCAGAATAAACCTAAGCCACGGTACACCGTTAAAAGGAACCCAAAGCAGTGGTCCTTTCGCTCCAGCTCACAGTCATCAGCGACGTCCGCTCGCCCGGACCGAGGGGGCAAGCCCTCTACTCAGTGGCGCTCCAAGAGTCGTCAAAAGAAGCCGGCGGGGGCAGCGGCTGCCACCCCCAAACCCACCTCTACATGACTCGCTCTCTCTTCCTGCCTCCCCACAGGTGGGGGGGCCGCCTGTCTCGATATCGGGACAGGTGGCTACTCCACGTCCAAGACCAGTGGGTGAGAGACGTAGTCTCCCGAGGTTACAGGATAGAGCTGAAGTCACAGCCGATACCCCGATTCCATCGGTCGGTCCCATCCCCAGAAAAGGCTCAGGCTTTTCACCTGGTGTTGGAGGGGCTCCGCAGAGACGGAGTAGTGGTCCCAGTGCCTTCTGGGGAGAGGTTTCGGGGCTTTTACTCCAACCTCTTTATCGTCCCAAAGAAGGACGGCTCCTTCCGCCCGGTTCTGGACCTCAAGATGTTCAACCGTCACGTGTTGGTTCGGAAGTTCCGCATGGAATCCCTGCGCTCCGTGATCGCGGCTGTGTCGCAGGGAGACTTCCTGGCGTCCATAGATATCCGGGACGCCTACCTTCATGTGCCCATTGCACCGGCTCATCAGCGCTGGTTACGCTTCGCAGTGGGGGACGAACACTACCAGTTCGTGGCGCTCCCCTTCGGGTTGGCCTCGGCACCGCGGGTGTTCACAAAGGTGATGGCCTCTATGATGGCTCTCCTGCATGTGCAGGGACACGCCGTCATACCTTATCTAGACGACCTGCTGGTCAAGGCGCCGTCGGAACACCGTTGTCGGGAGAGTCTGGAGGTAACCATGAAGTCTCTGGAACAGTTTGGGTGGCTACTCAACGTCCAGAAGTCAACCCTGGTTCCGACCCAGTCCCTGACGTACCTGGGCATGGACTTTCACACAGACTCTGCTCTAGTGTCTCTGCCTCGAGCCAAACAGCTGGCCATCCAATCAGGAGTGCAGGATGTTCTCCTGTCACCACACTCATCCCTACGGGTCTTGATGAAGCTGGTGGGGCGCATGGTAGCAGCAATAGAGGCGGTGCCTTTCGCACAATTTCGCCTCCGTCCTCTCCAGCTGGAAATTCTCCGCAGATGGGACAAGAGGACGTCCTCTCTGACTCAGCTGGTGGTCCTTTCACAGCAGACCAGGGACTCCCTACAGTGGTGGCTCCGGCCGTATCACCTGTCACGGGGCCGGTCCTTCCTCAAGCCGTCATGGTTAGTGGTGACCACCAACGCCAGTCTGAAGGGGTGCGGTGTTCTTACACCACAGGCGCAAGGCCTCTGGACTCAGGCGGAGTCAGCATTGCAGATCAACGTGCTGGAGATCAAGGCGGTCTATCTGGCGCTCCTGGCGTTTCAGACGTTCCTGTCAGGACAGCCCATTCGGGTTCAGTCCGACAATGCGACGGCCGTCGCATATATAAATCATCAGGGAGGGACCAGAAGTGCTCAGGCCCTCGCCGAAGTCCACCGCATTCTATCCTGGGTGGAGGACAACGACTGCCTAATCTCCGCAGTTCACATCCCAGGGGTCGAGAACTGGGAGGCCGATTACCTGAGCCGGCAGGGGATGGACGCCGGAGAGTGGTCTCTTCATCCAGACGTCTTCCGGGACATCTGCAGCAGATGGGGCACTCCGGACGTGGATCTGATGGCCTCGCGGCTGAATCATCAGGTGCCGCGATACATGGCGAGATCTTGGGATCCTCAGTCTCTGGGGGCAGACGCCCTGATCCTGAGTTGGTCCAGCTTCCATCTACCATATGTGTTCCCGCCTCTGGCTCTGATTCCCAGGGTCCTGTGGAAGATCAGGTCGGAGTGCAGGGTAGCCATTCTGGTGGCTCCAGATTGGCCCAGGAGGTCCTGGTATCCGGACCTGTGGCGACTGTCAGGCGGACACCGGTGGGCTCTCCCGGAACGCGCAGATCTGCTCGCGCAAGGCCCATTCTTCCACCTCAATTCCAGGGCCCTCAGATTGACTGCATGGCTCTTGAGGCCTGGCTGCTGACATCCAGAGGCTTCTCTCCTGCGGTAGTTGCCACTATGACTCGGGCTAGGAAGCCTGTTTCCAGGAAGATGTACCACAGAACGTGGAAGATCTTTTTCACCTGGTGTGCCTCGGGTGGCCGGTCCCCGTGGCCCTTGTCCATCCCGACATTGTTGGCTTTCCTACAGTCGGGGTTGGAATTGGGTTTATCCCTCAGCTCCCTGAAGGGTCAAGTGTCGGCTCTTTCAGTGCTGTTTGACAGACGCTTGGCGCTCCTTCCCAGGGTCCGTCAATTTCTGCAGGGGGTGTCTCGGGTGGTTCCGCCCTATAGACGACCTCTGGACCCTTGGGACCTTAATATGGTCCTGGCGGCACTGCAGAAACCGCCGTTTGAACCACTGAGAGACGTTTCTCTATCTCGTCTGTCCCAGAAAGTGGTCTTTCTGGTGGCGATTACGTCTCTGAGAAGGATCTCAGAATTGGCTGCACTATCGTGCAAGTCGCCTTTCCTGGTGGTTCACCAAGACAAGGTGGTGTTACGCCCGCGGCCGGAATTCTTGCCAAAGGTGGTTTCCACTTTTCACCTGAACCAGGAGATTGTTCTCCCATCATTTTGCCCCGCTCCCGTTCATCAGGTTGAGCGCGAGCTCCATACTCTGGATCTCGTGAGGGCTGTACGCATTTATGTGTCCAGGACTGCCTCCTTCCGGAGTTCGGATTCCTTATTTGTCCTTACGACGGGTCGCTGTAAGGGGTCCGCGGCATCAAAGTCAACCTTGGCCAGATGGATCAAGGCTCCCATTCAAGAGGCCTACCGGTCTTCTGGTTTGCCTCTCCCGGTGGGATTGAAGGCGCACTCTACCAGAGCTGTCGGTGCCTCCTGGGCTTTGCGACATCGAGCTTCTGCTCTACAGGTGTGTCAGGCGGCCACTTGGTCCAGCCTGCACACTTTCTCTAAGCACTATATGGTGCATGCCCATACCTCCGCAGATGTGAGTTTGGGCAGGCGGGTCCTCCATGCGGCGGTTGCCCACCTCTAAGGGGGACCATGTGTTATCCGTCTTTTGAGGAAATCTTCCCGCCCTGGGGTATTGCTTTAGGACATCCCCATTGTCTGGGTCTCCCATTATGATGACCAGAAAAAAGAGAATTTTGTTTACGTACCGTAAATTCTTTTTTCTTTAATCATCAATGGGAGACCCAGCACCCACCCAGTTGTTCCGTTGCATGTTTTGCATTCGTTCTGTTCCCTGTTGGGACAGTGTTATCCGGGTTGTTGGACCGTCTGTGCACGGTTTCTTTCCCGATGTTTCGGGTGTGGTTTATTTGTCTCCTCGCAGCTTATGGACCAAACTGAGGATGTTCCCTGCGGTAGGGGTTTATAAGCGGAGGGGGCGGTGTCTACAAACTTGTAGTACCTAGTGTGACCTCCGGAGGGCAGTGCCCTAAACCCCATTGTCTGGGTCTCCCATTGATGATTAAAGAAAAAAGAATTTACGGTACGTAAACAAAATTCTCTTTATTTCTCACACTACCCCAGCGAAGCTCTCGGAAACCGTGCCAGATTACCTGCACTTTCTTATCATTAAATGAGAGGTTCGAGGAATATGAACGCTGTGTCACACGCTGCTGGGCCCAATAAACAAACGAATGACCAACTATCCAGATGATCTTAGGTCCTAAAAAAATAAAGTCAACATGAAAACGTTAAATGAGGCCGTACATAGGACTTATAACAATTAGATCTCCACCGACCTACATTTTTTATTAAAGTCGCATTCATTCCAGATCTTTCCGCTTCCGTAGCGGCTCCAATCTGAAAGGAATGCGATGACAAACGTACATCACATAATTTTAAAACTTTCAAGCACCTCTGAAAAATAAAAGAAAACTGACAGCGCGTGGCTGGCATCCTATTTTCATGAATAAACAGATGTCCTGGGACCCTAGGACGTACAGCCAGCCACGCCACCATATTTGCCACTGAGCATATGGAAAAATCCGGAATGCTAAATAGGACCACAGTAGTACCTATAACCAATTGATTTGTCTTAGATTTTTTAAAAACAACTCAACCCTATCTGAAAAAATCTTAACGTCTCTGAAGCGCAACCCATCATCTTTGACTTTATTGACGGGAAGCACTTCACCGATTCTTAATGCAGCAAAAAATAAAACAACAAAAATGTTCCTAAACAGAATTGATTCGAATTCATTAGTGCAGACCTCCGGTAATACTAACCATAACTTTTCTAACAACTCAACTAATATGGGGTGACGATCATCACTCTTAAAAAAAGACTTTCTTATATCCCTTATATCCAAAAAAGGAAGAACCGACTCTGCAGTAGCAACATAAAAATTAAAATGATGAAAATCACAAAATGATACCCAACGCTTCCAAGCGGCAGAATAATCCGACCACATGCGAGGCGCTGAAGAATTAATAATAAAAGAGGGAACATAAGTCAAATCAAGTCCCAAAGGCACTGCGGGCACAAATTTCCTTCTGTGTCTGCATCCGGTACCAAAGCATGGAACTGAGCCAGCTGCTGACGGGAAAGATTAGTACCTATTATGTTAGAGAAATTTCGCTTAAAAGATGCTTTTAACCATATGTTGTGCCTCATCAATAGGAGGACTAAATACCTTAACAATCTAAGCACAACATCTCCTTTTGATATCATTGTGTTTAAACAAAAACACACTCCCTGAGAATTACTGAATAACATACCGTATATACTTGCGTATAAGCCGAGTTTTTCAGCCCAAAAATTGGGCTGAAAAGTCCCCCCCTCGGCTTATACGTGAGTCATACAAGCCTCCCTCACAGTAAGGCGCCCCCCCCTCACAGGATGGCCCCCGCATGCAGCGCTGCGCACATACATGACCTGGCTATCAGTTGTCACCCTCCGGTGGCGATTCACCGCTGCATCTTCCTCTCTGTCTTCCTGCTTTGTGGCCGGGGCTCATCGCGATGATGCCATCGCGACGCCGGCCGGTCACGTGACAAGCAGGAAGACAGAGATGAAGATGGAAGCCGGAACCAGGAGCAGCGAATCACCACCGGAGGGTGACAGCTGATAGCCAGGTAATGTATGTGCGCAGCACTGCATGCGGGGGCCATCCTGTGAGGGGGGGTGGTGCCATACTGTGAGGGGGGCCTGTGTAATGGCACACTGCTGGGGCTGTATACTGTGCAGGGGACCTGTATACCACACTGCTGGGGCTGTATACTGTGCTGGGGACCTGTATACCACACTGCTGGGGCTGTATACTGTGCTGGGGACCTGTATACCACACTGCTGGGGCTGTATACTGTGCTGGGGTCCTGTATACCACACTGCTGGGGCAGTATACTGTGCTGGGGACCTGCTGTATACCACACTGCTGGGGCTGTATACTGTGCTGGGGACCTGCTGTATACCACACTGCTGGGGCTGTATACTGTGCTGGGGACCTGCTGTATACCACACTGCTGGGGCTGTATACTGTGCTGGGGACCTGCTGTATACCACACTGCTGGGGCTGTATACTGTGCTGGGGACCTGCTGTATACCACACTGCTGGGGGCTGTATACTGTGCTGGGGTCCACCCCCGGCTTATACGCGAGTCAATACGCTTTCCCAGGTTTTGGGGGCAAAAGTAGGGGGGTTGGCTTATACACGGGTCGGCTTATACACGAGTATATACGGTAATTCTCTTATTTTGTAACAGATGTCCCCACAGGGTGAAAGCTGCCGCAATAGAAGATAAATCCAAAAATACACTACTAAAACCCGAATCCCTAACGAACGCAGGTCAAGCTACTGACAACCAACGACCCCCAAAAGAACAACCAAAACCTAAGGAATCAGAAGAAAAAAATAAACGTAAAAGAAACTGATGATTGAAAAACATCCCGCCAACAAGATATACCAATAAATTCAGATAAAAATGACAACCAAATTACAAGATCCTCCTTAACCTCAGGAGAAACAGGGATCAAAGCATGTGGTGCCGAAAAACCTTTTAGACTCATACAAGCGGCGCGAAAATACCTGCCCCATAGGAATAACCTGTAAGGCGAAATTTAATAAACCCAATAATGATTGAAAATCTCTCAAAGACGCACTAGTACTATTTAAAAATACGTTAATCGTATCAACCAGCTTAAAAATTTTGTCTTGAGGGAGCCTGCATAACATTCTATCAGAATCAACCTCTATCCCAAGGAACTCTAATTACAGCCTGGAAAAACAGTTTTTTCCTCCGCAAGGGGGAGTCCGAACTCATGCATCAGAGACAGAAAACTAGAAAGGAGATCAAAACAGTCAGAAGCATCGGGACCTATAAACAAAAAATCATCCAAATAATGAACCATTCTCCCCTTCGGGCAAACATAACCAACAGACCATTGTAAAAAAAGAAGAAAAAACTTCAAAATAAAAACAAGACAAAGAAAAACCCATTGGCAAACACCTATCAAAAAAATAAACACCATCAAAATGAAATCCTAGAGAAGAAAAACCAACAGGATCAACATGTAATAATCTAAACGCAGCCTTAATATCAGTTTTAGCCATCAAAGCACCCTGGCCCATTTCCCGCAACAAATCAACCGCCATATCAAAAGATGCATAACGCACCGATGCCGCCTCTTTATCCACCTGGTCATTTAAAGAAGAACCATGGGGATAAGAGAGATGGTGAATCATTCTAAAAGACCCAGGCTCCTTCTTGGGAACCACCCCAATAGGAGACAGTCTAAAATCAACAAAAGGCAGAAAGGAAAATGGGCCAGAGCACCGTCCCAATTCTAATTCTTTAACTATCTTATCCCTAACTTGATCGGGAAACTGCTTTGCAGAAGGCAAATTAACCAAGGGAGAACAACCTGTGACGTCACTGAGTCTCGCGAGAGGTTGCCGCAATTTCGGCAGAGACTCCGCCCCTTGAGACCTAGCTCATTGCTCCCCGGCCAGCGCATTCATAGATGCCGCAGCCAGAGGAGGAGGGTGACGCAACGAGCTCCTGAAAGCTCCGCCCTATGGGCTCCAATTCTCCTCTCCCTGGCCGGCGCACTCACAGGTGCCGCAGCCAGAGGAGTCACATGAGAGGATGAGCGCCTCTAACTCCGGTGGGGGCCAGGATCTTCAGGAGCCTGAGGGCCAGGATCGCAATCGGCTATCGCAGGTACCACTCCATCTCCTCCCCCAGGGTCGCCGTCTTCCAGGCACTGCATCAGCCACTCTCTTCCACCCGATGCCGCCGCCGACGCCTTCTCCACCAGAGGCTCCAGCAGCTCTTCCATGCTGCTTCTTCAAACAGCTGGCGATTCTGACAGTTCCTGTCAGAGATCACCTTTATTTATACCCCTAAGAAGCTCCCGCTGTCACTACTTAAAAATGGGCGTGCAAAAAAGGGTTTAAACCAGCTAAGACCTGTCTCAGCTCAAACTGTGAATCAGCTGTTTAACAACTATTTTAACCCTTTGCTTGACATCATTTAACAATTGTCTGTCATGTCACCTGACGATAGCCCCATTTGAATTAAATGGCGCTATTTCAATTGATTCTACAATATAAATCCATCAAGTAAGGTGCTAGTTCAGGAAGGAAAAAGAGGAAGGCCCTCAATACCAGACTCCTTACGTACGTTTTGCGATCTTTATACAGGCATATGCTTGATGATGAAGCATATGCCTTTAAAAACATACGTAAGGAGTCTGGTATTGAGGGCCTTCCTCTTTTTTCATCCTGAACTAGCACCTTACTTGATGGATGGATTTATGTTGTAGAATCTATTTACGGTACTTTTATGTATGCACTTTATGGGATGTTGCAATACACTGAACTGCCAGTCTGCATTTCATAGATTACTATGGCAGTATATATGTAGTCTTCGGACAATGTATGTAATTAGACTATGAATCATCCCGTGACTGTATACTATGATGAAATGTTGTCATGTAAACCCATCTGCTATGTTATTATTATTATTATTTATTTATATAGCGCCATTATATTCCATGGCGCTTTACATGCTAAAAGGGCAGACTAGGACAAGTAACATAGTAGCAATACAAGTAACAATAAATGTTGACAATTCGGTTGTACAGATACAAGAGGGAGAAATCCTGTCCGCGAAGGCTCACAGTCTACGAGGGGCGGGTGGGGATACAGTGGGAAGGGGAAATTCCAGTCGTGAGGCGGTGTGGTGGACCGGGTCTTATTGTAGGTGGTAAGCTTGGCGGAAGAGGTGGGTCTTCAGGCTTCTTTTGAAGGTTCCCAGGGTAGGAGAGTGTCTCATGTGTTGGGGCAGAGAGTTCCAGAGTATAGGTGAAGCACGGAAAAAATCCTGTATGCGGTTGTGCGAAGAGGAGATGAGGGGGGAGTAGAGGAGAAGCTCTTGGGAGGATCGCAGGTTGCGTGAGGGTAGGTATCGGGAGACCATGTCAGAGATGTATGGAGGGGACAGGTTGTGAATGGCTTTGTATGTCATGGTTAATGTTTTAAACTGGGATCTCTGGGAAGTAGGGAGCCAGTGAAGGGCTTGGCAGAGGGGGGAAGACAGATGGATTAGGCGGGCAGCGGAGTTCAAGATAGATTGGAGAGGTGCAAGGGAGGTATTGGGGAGGCCGGTGAGCAGGAGGTTGCAGTAATCGAGGCAGGAGATGATGAGAGCGTGAATTAGGGTTTTAGTAGTGTCGTGGTCAAGGAAAGTGCGAATCCTATAAATGTTTTTGATGAGTCGGCAGGAGGTGGCGAGGGCCTGGATGTGGGGCTTGAAGGAGAGGGAAGAGTCAAGGATAACCCCGAGGCACTTGGCATGGGGGACTGGAGAGAGAGAGCAGTAGTTGACGACGATTGATAGGTCAGATAGTGAGGGGGAGCGTCTTGGGGGGGAAGACTATGAACTCGGTTTTGTCCATGTTCAGCTTAAGGAAGCGAGCAGAGAAGAAGGATGAGATGGTGGACAGGCAGTGTGGAATTTTGGATAGAAGGGAGGCGATGTCAGGACCAGACAGGTAGATTTGGGTGTCGTCGGCGTAGAGGTGATATTGGAGGCCATGGGACTCAATGAGTTGCCCTAGGCCGAGAGTGTAGATTGAGAACAGTAATGGACCAAGAACCGAGCCCTGGGGGACCCCGACAGATAAGGGGTAGGGCGAGGAGGATGTGTGGGAGTGGGTGACGCTGAAGGTCTGGTCCGTTAAGTATGAGGAGATCCAAGAGAGGGCAAGGTCCGTGATGCCAAGAGATTCCAGGATCTGTAGCAGAAGGGAGTGGTCAACAGTGTCGAAGGCGGCGGACAGGTCGAGGAGGAGGAGAACAGAGTAGTGGCGCTTGTTTTTGGCAGTCAGTAGGTCATTTGTGACTTTGGTCAGGGCTGTTTCAGTGGAGTGGAGGGATCGGAAGCCAGATTGCATGCGGTCAAAGAGGGAGCAGGAGGAGAGGTGAAAGGACAGCTCAGAGTGGACATGCTGTTCAAGTAGTGTAGAGGCGAAAGGGAGGAGAGATATAGGGCGGTAGTTGGAGACAGTTGTGGGATCGAGGGAGGGTTTTTTGAGGATGGGGGTGATCAAGGCGTGTTTGAAGGCTGAGGGGAAGGTGCCAGTGGTAAGTGATAGGTTGAAAAGATGAGTTAGGGCTGAGATTATAACGGAGGTGAGGTTGGGAATGAGGTGGGATGGGAGCGGGTCGTGGGCGCTGGTGGTGAGCTGTGATTTTGACAGGAGGGAGGAGAGCTGGTCTTCAGTTATGGGGGGGAAGCAGTTGATGGAGGTAGAGGGCAGTATAGGTGAGAGGGGAGCCTGTGGGGACAGTGGATCAAAGCTGTCTCTGATTCTGTCAATCTTTCCTTTGAAGAAGGAGGCAAAGTCTTCTGCAGAGATAAGGGTAGAGGGAGGGGGAGAAGGCGGGCAGAGTAAGGAATTGAAGGTTTTGAAAAGTTGCTTGGGATTGTTGGACAGGGAGGTTATTAGGGATAAGAAGAAGGTTTGTTTGGCGGTGGCAAGTGCAGTCTTGAAGGCGATGAGGGACTGTTTGAACAGCGCAAAATGCTCAGTGGAACGTGATTTTTTCCATCGCCTCTCGGCAACCCTGGATGCCCGTCTCAGGTCTTTAGTGAGGGTGGTGTGCCAGTGTTGCCTATTAGTGCGTGGAGCGTGATATGTGAGGGGGGCTGCTAGTTCGAGGGCCTTGGTTAATGTGGTGTTGTAGAGGGTGGTGGCAGTGTCTGTGTCACGTATAGATGTTATGTTGGCGAGAGGGAGGAGGGATTCTGAGAGTGAGTGTAGATCAATGTGTTTTAGGTTTCTGCGGGGATCAAGTTTGCGGATAGGAGGTGATGTAATAGGGGAGGTGAGGGAGGAGAAGGTCAGCAGATTGTGGTCAGACAGGGAGAGGTTGAGTTTGTGAGATTAGTAAGGGAGCAAAGACGGGTAAAGATGAGATCCAGTGTGTGGCCATCTTTGTGGGTGGCAGAGGAGGACCATTGGGAGAGCCCGAAGGAGGAGGTCAGGGAAAGAAGTTGAGAGGCGGTTTGGTGGGCAGTGTCAATGGGGATATTGAAATCGCCCACAATGATGGTGGGGATGTCAGTAGAGAGGAAATGAAGTAGCCAGGTGGTAAAGTGATCGAGGAAGGTGGGGATGGATCCAGGGGGGGCGGTAGATGACAGCTAGCTGGAGGTTACAGGAGGAGAAGATGCGGACAGAGTGGGCTTCGAAAGATGGAAGAGTAGCAGAGGGGGGTAATGGAATAGGGTCGAAGGAGCAGGTGTCGGATAGGAGTATGCCGACACCTCTGCCATGTTTATCAGAGGGGCGGGATGTGTGGGAAAGATTGAATCCACCGTAGGATGGTGCAGCAGGGGAGGCCGTGTCGGAGGGGGTGAGCCAGGTCTCTGTGATGCCAAGGAATGAAAATTTATTATAAATAAAGAGTTCATGGATGTCTGTGAGCTTATTACAGACTGAGCGGGCGTTCCAGAGTGCGCCTGGCAGGGAGATTAGAGGAGCAGGGGCTGGGGGGATGGGTCTAAGGTTGGTCAGGTTGCGAGGGTGGGTGATGGTGGGGTTATGAGAGTTGGTGATGGTACGTGGGGGTGGGGTGTAGGTGGCTGTGGGGAAGTGGCGGGGGGGCCGGGATTAGGGGAAATGTTGCCAGCGAGTAGGAGCAGGGAGAGGGTTAGCAGGTGGGAGCATGAGAGTATACGTGGTGGCCGTGCCTGATTGGAGGTGGAGGATTGAAAGTGAAGGAATAGTTCAGAGGAGTGGGTGAGGTGGTTAGGTTGGATGGAGGGTGAGAAAAGTACTTTGTTGCTGGGTGGAGGGATGAGTGGGGGTAGCAGGAAGTGGAGAAGGATGGGAGTGAGAGTGCAAAGGAGGGGATACATTGTGGATGGTGAGCCGGGGGATGGGAGTAGCGTGGGTCAGATGCAGTGGGAAGGAGAGCTGTAGTGGTGGGTGAGTGGTCAGTAGTGATGAGTAGTCTGGGGTTTACATAGTGAATACATAATTGCAGTACAAGTGAACAAATTGCATATTTTATTTTTTTGTCTTGCATGACTTACCCGTTTCCTGCCCGTTTAACTGCCCGGTGTAACTGCACTTCTACAGTTGGCACTTATGCAGTTGGCATGATTGCAAGACCCCGCATGATTGCATCCCTTAGCTGGGTCTACATATATAGTGAGTTTCTACTTAGATCTGGGTCTATTACACTTGTTAATCAATCAATCATATAATGGAATGTGTGCTATATGCTATGTAATTTATGCATTCATTTTCCTACACGAAGTGTTTAAAACCTGCCTCTATAATAAATTAAACTTTTTTTAATGCAAATTTCTCAAAAGCAATTTGGCGCCACATTTTTCTCCTTTTCATGTATAGTTTTTAAGTATTTGAGCTGCTCTGCTGATTGGGGATCCCCTGATAGCTGTATTATTTAAAACCATATAGAATATTTATATTGTCCCCATCACATAGTAATATGCCCCATCCTCGTCCCCATCATATATTGATCTGCCCCATCCTGCCCCCATCACATAGTAATCTGCCCCATCCTGCCTCCATCACATAGTAAGCTGCCCCATCAGCCCCCATCATGTAGTAATATGCCCCATCAGCCCCATCACATAATAATGTGCCCATCAGCCCCCATTACATAATAATGTGCCCCATCAGCCCCCATCACATAACAATGTGCCCCATCACATAATAATGTGCCCCATCAGCCCCCATCACATAATAATGTGGAGCCCACTGGGACGGGGTACTCGGTACCGGACCGGGGTACTGCTGGGGGATGTCACGGCGGTCCTGGTCCGGACCGTGTCCCGGGTTCACACAAGTAAATGGGGTGTACTTACAGGGGATTAGGTTTGTCCTCCTGATGCCACCCACGGGTTGTGGTCAGGGTGACCACCGCTGCTGCAGAACTTCCGGGGATGATGTTTTGGCAGCTTAGATGGAATGGCTCTCCGCAGGTAGGGCCTGGTTCCCCGGGGCAGTGATAGTTAAAGTCTGTGATGGTGGTTATAGATGTTGCAGGGTAGTAGAGGTAGCAGTAGAGATGATGAGAGTGGAGCCAATGACAGTTTATGAGGGAAAGTGAGCTTCAGCACAAGGATCACACACACTCACGTTTGTTGTCGTTTTCCAAGTCTTTACTTTGCAGATGGTATAACAAAGTATTGTCCACGGAGTCTGTACTGGGGCCGGGTTGCTCCCACCCTGACTGGGTCCTTGGCTTCCTACGTCTGCGCTTTGTGTGTGGCCCTGCTGCCGCTTTAAGCTGAACTGCTGGCCCTTTCTCCCCTCACGGGTACTAATCTGCTAGGCAACTTGAGTCCTCTGTGTCACTGACCCCTCCGTGTTGCTTTGCTATGGTACAGTGAAGATGGTGGACCTTCACTATCCCGGTATTCACTGTCCTGTCTGTCTCAGGCACAGCCTCGGATCCGGTGTCCGTCCTAAGCGCCTCTCCTGGGCTGAGTTTAGGGTAACTACTTGTCCCGGGGATGTTCCTCTGACTCCTTTCCTCAGACCTCTCAGGACCTCCACTACAACTCGACTCTCCTCCAGTCTAAACTAAACTGACTAACTGTCACTCCTGCTCTGAGGTAAACAACATTAGCTCCTCCCACTCTCGCAGGTGCCACCTAAGCTCCTCCCACTTTCTAGTGTAGTGTTGTGTGGGGAGTAAACCCGTGTTGCTGTTTCTGTGGCACATTAACCCTTGGGGTGCCACAATAATGTGCCCTATCAGCAGCCATCACATAATAATGTGCCCCATCAGACCCCATCACATAGTAATGTGCCCCATCAGCCCCCATCACATAATAATGTGCCCATTCTGCCCCATCACATAATAATATTCCCCATCAGCCCCATCACATAATATGCCCCCTCACATAATAATATGCCCCATCAGCCCCATCACATAATAATATGCCCCATCACATAATAATGTGCCCCATCAGCCCCCATCACATAATAATGTGCCCATTCTGCCCCATCACATAATAATATTCCCCATCAGCCCCATCACATAATATGCCCCCTCACATAATAATATGCCCCATCACATAATAATATGCCCCATCACATAATAATATGCCCCATCACATAATAATGTGCCCCATCAGCCCCCATCACATAATAATAATATGCCCCAGAGAGTGTCAGAAAGAGGAAAAATGTCTCCTCTGATCCGACACGGCTTTGAACTGCTGGCACTGCAGCGCGTATTGGCAGATCAAAGCGGCAGTGTAGTGGCGAGGACGCGTGCCAGCGGAGACAGCTCTGCGTGCCCTCCCTGGTACGCGTGCCATAGGTTCGCCACCACTGGAATAGAGTCTTTATTCTTACACGTTTCATGTGGCACATGAAAGGCGTAGGAATAAAGCCTCTATTCTACTACTTCGGGTTGACATCTCTATTGATTGGCGGCGCAATTCTTTCCATTCATCATTCATCTCCACAGTGTTGATGTCACAGTTTAAGTAAAAGACTGCTGAAAATCTAGACTCCGTGTCTGAAATGTTCCTGAGAGAATGTTACCGTCAACAAATCCTTTGCACTGTGGAGGTGGCCGGAGCGTGGGCTGTTCAAAAAGGCCTGCTTGGCATTGCGGGCTCGCCCTCACCCGTGACCACAGCTCTGCGCAGCCCCCATCTAGACTGTGGGCTAATTTAGGGGTGAGGATCTTGCATATTAAATGCCCTGTTTCTTCCAAACAGTCCCTCTTTCCTATAGTGAATAGAGAATGTCAAGCTTAGCCACAATATAAATTAAGAGAGAAAGGAAGTGCACATAGAGTAGTACCTCTATTATACAGGTCCCACAGACCCCAAATGGTTAAACTCACCGGATGTAGTTGTGAGTGTCACAACTACAGTAAAGAAATGATGGGAGTGCTGGTGTATCACGGTCCGCGCTGCTCCAGGGCTAAATGAAACTCACCAAAGAGCCAGTCAACTTTTCATCCTTTTTATTCCTCCTTCTCCTACGCGTTTCAGCGCCACACCCGGCGCCTTCCTCAGGGATATTACAATCATAGTCACAGAAGGGGTTTTTATAGCCCCTAGCTACACAAAAAAGAGGTGTCATCTGTTTACTGATGATGTCATCCACATCATCAGAAGTGGGTGGATCTGCCCATTTTGGCGCAATTTTTACACAAAACATAAAATACAACTCAAAAGTATTGCAAAAAGTGCTTAATACTTTCATAAAATATCAATTAATGCTCTCCAGATCAAATTTTTTTAAAAATAAAGCAAATAAAAGCAAGAAAAACACATAAAAGATCGATTCATTCAGTGCTGTTTATAAATAAAAAGCACCCATTTCTTACTCATATTGGACTAGAACCTGAGGTCTTCATATATACGAGTAGGAATCTAGTGTTTCATGCTAAGTGCCACCAGTAATTCTGATAATGAAGCTGTTTAAATAGTGGGATTTCATTATTAAGAACTGGAAATGATAAAGGAGATAAATCTAAAATATGGAGAAGAGAATCAATATAAAAATGGGATTGGAAATTATGAAAAAATATATATATACTAGAAAATTTATTAAGATACAAAAATTGTTATTATAAAAGAATAAAAATGTTTAATATGATCATTTAATAATAGTTTGAATCCTGATTAAAAAAAAAGAGAGAGATAGATTCAGTGTTGGTTAAAAAAAAAAAATAATATATATATGTATTCCTGACTGGTGGCTCAACAGGAAAGAGCGATGAAACATTGCATATTGATACCCCAGTTTCTATTCCCCAACAGGGTATATAACCAGAGGGAAAAAAAGGAGGGTGAAAAGATTTTGACCCAAGTATTAGGCTGTATCTACAAGAGATCCGATAACCTTTGAGAATCAAAAGAATTTTAAAACTGCATATTATAATCCAGACACAAGATGGCGCTCATATGTCTTTGCATTGTGTGGTCTCATAGGCTATTCCCATATGAATAGATGTGTTACAAGAGGGTATACCACGGGGTTTCACCATAAAGAGGCAAACTAAATGACAAGGAAAATAACAACATAAAAGAAAAAAGATAGCAAAGGAAGCTTCATAGTGAAGAATAGGATAATTAAAATTGAATAAGCTTCCTGGACAATAAGTGCATATATATATGATAAGTGAGTGTGAATAAATAATTAAGATGTAAAAAAGGATTAGGTGACATAAAAAGTGGGTGTCAGTATGTTAAAATATATATTAATGGTATCAGAATAGAACCGATGATAAAATCTTAAGGAGTTAAAAGTGTAAAAGTACTCAAGTGAACCATATGTGTATATAACTCTCTCTGTTAAAAAGAATTAGGCATAATTAAAAAGACTGCAACTTTTTCGCAGGCCACTGGGTGGCGCTAAAAATTCGGTACCCAGTCCGACCTCCGGAGTCAGTTCCCATGACTGCAGACATGCAGTAGAAGGTACTGCAAATGTCCGCCTACAGTAGAAGCACACAGGAGGTCGCTGCAGGCTCCCAGCTAAGAATAGAAGAATCCAGATAAGGGTGAAAATAGCTTGGATGTGCTGACCACAAAGATAAACATAGAGTTAATCAAATAAATAGAGTGTATGATTAACTCTGTGTTTATCTTTGTGGTCAGTGCGGCGTCACATCCCAGCTCTTTTCACCCTTATCTGGAAGCTTAGCCACAAGGAATAATCTTGTGATGTCATTATGTTCTTAATTGTAAAACACTGGGCAAAACTACCAATGAAAAAGACCTGGGTGTATGGGTAGATGACAAACTCACATTTAGTGGCCAGTGTCAGGCAGCTGCTGCCAAAGCAAATAAAATAATGGGATGCATTAAAAGAGGCATAGATGCTCATGAGGAGAACATAATTTTACCTCTATACAAGTCACTAGTGCGACCACACTTAGAATACTGTGTACAATTCTGGTCTCCGGTGTATAAGAAAGACATAGCTGAACTAGAGCGGGTCCAGAGAAGAGCGACAAAAGTCATTAGAGGACTAAGGGGTCTGCAATACCAAGACAGGTTATTAAACTTGGGATATTTAGTTTGGAAAAACAAAGGCTTAGGGGTGATCTTATAATAATGTATAAATATATGAGGGGGCAGTACAGAGACCTTTCTAATGATCTCTTTACTCTTAGGCCTGAGACGGTGACAAGGGGGCATCCTCTACGTCTGGAGGAAAGAAGGTTTAACCATAATCACAGACGTGGATTCTTTACTGTAAGAGCAGCGAGACTATGGAACTCTCTACCACATGATGTTGTAATGAGTGAGTCACTGCTAACATTTAAAGAGGACTGTCACCAAACCAGGCATGGTGATCTAATTACAGCACTGGATGCAGCATGTCTGCAGCATGCAGGCAAGGGGTCACCCAGCACTTGAACAGCCCTGTACCCCGAGATAATACACTTAGAAAACTTACATGCTCCAGCCATTAAGGAGGTGGCTAGGGGCAGGAGCCGAAGGGCAGATTCACACCCCTGCATGTTTAATCTGCCCACCGCTGCCAATCATTCTCTCCCTCTTCAGTAGCATTTAAACAGAGTTTTTTTTTTCTCTCTCAGAAAGTCTGTTTAGCCCCGCCCCCTGAGGGAGAGAAAAAAAAACTCTGTTTCTAGTTGTGTGCACCCACAACTAGTTTAAATCGCATGTAGTAAAGAAAGCTGCTGACGGACTTCCACCTCCACGTAACACGTGTAGAAATATCTGGATCCAGGGATGGTGTATCACAGTCCGTGCTGCTTTGAAATGATCACTCAAAGAGTCTTGGATGAAAGACCCCCCTTCTTTATTTAGCCTACGCGTTTCAATGCTTCTCCCAGCATCGTCATCAGGGCATTACATTTGACACACAAACTCATCTTAAATATCAAGAAGGACCGGATATACAATCAAATCAGGACGTCATTGATGACTAAGACACAGCATCATCAATAATGGGTGGTGCAACCCATCCTTTGAAAAAAATAAATCATCACATAGTCCATTTTAATCGCTAATCCATTACCATTGATATATGCCCAGAAACAGAGTCTGAGAGCTAGAAATATACTTTAAACATTTTTAAAAACCTCTTTATTCAAAATGATAAAAATATAAATATGTATGTGCTAAAACAAGAGGACTTATTAAAAATATATCAATATATCCTTACTCCAAATAGAACTCCAGAGACACATTAATACGACGTCATTGCCTGCGATGAACAGGAAGCCGGAAGAAGACGGACGGATGAAGCCGGGGATCGTGATGTCGGCAGCGGCTGGCGGCGGGGACAGTGATAAGTAAAAAGATTTTACTTTACAGGTTTCCGGAGCGCGAGGGGGGGGGACCCTGGATTACTGAGGCTGCTGGGGCTCCTGTATACTACCACTGGGGCTGCTGGGGCTCCTGTATACTACCACTGGGGCTGCTGGGGCTCCTGTATACTACCACTGGGGCTGCTGTATACTACCACTGGGGCTGCTGGGGCTCCTGTATACTACCACTGGGGCTGCTGTATACTACCACTGGGGAGGCCTGTATACCACTGGGGGGGGCCTGTATACCACACTGCTGGGAGCTGTATACCTGTGCTGGGGTCCACCCTCGGCTTATACACGAGTCAATAGGTTTTCTCAGATTTTGGGGGCAAAAGTAGGGGGGTCGGCTTATACACGGGTCGGCTTATACACGAGTATATACGGTACATATTTATATTTTTATAATTTTGAATAAAGAGGTTTTTAAAAAATTTTAAAGTATATTTCTAGCTCTCAGACTCTGTTTCTGGGCATACATCAATGGTAATGGATTAGTGATTAAAATGGACTATGTGATGATTTTTTTTTTTTTCAAAGGATGGGTTGCACCACCCATCATTGATGATGCTGTGTCTTAGTCATCAATGACGTCCTGATTTGATTGTATATCCGGTCCTTCTTGATATTTAAGATGAGTTTGTGTGTCAAATGTAATGCCCTGATGACGATGCTGGGAGAAGCATTGAAACGCGTAGGCTAAATAAAGAAGGGAGGTCTTTCATCAAGACTCTTTGAGTGATCATTTCAAAGCAGCACGGACTGTGATACACCATCCCTGGATCCAGACTCCCTGTGTACAGACATACATGTCTGTGCACAGAGATGTAGTAGAGCTGAGATTGTTCTCAAGCCTGCTATCCCTGTGTACAGACATGTATATCTATGCACAGGGATGTAGCAGAGTGGACATCAAGTTTTGGACTTTTTTTAATTAAAGATGGAGTCCCTAATGGCTTTTTTTTTATTTCTAATAAAAAAAAATTCTCTGTGTTGTGTTTTTTTTTTAAACAATTTAATAGAAATTCATGGCGGTCATGTCTAATATTGGCGTGACCGCCATAAATTTCGGGCTTAGGGCCAGCTGATAATAAAAGGCTGGCCCTAACCCCTTTATTACCCAGTAAGCCACCGCACCAGGGCCACTGGAAGAGCAGGGTTCAGCGCCAGAGGATGGCGCTTCAATGAACGTACCATGTTCTGGGGCGGCTGCGGGCTGCAATTTGCAGCGGGGGGTGCCCAGAAAGCTTGGGCCTCCCTGCGCTGCGGATTCCAGCCCCCAGCTGCTTAGCTGTACCTGGCTAGACATAGAATTTGCGCAGAGCCCCACGCATTTTTTTTTTTATTATTTCATGAAATTCATGAAAATAATTAAAAAAAAGGGCTCCCCTATATTCTTGTGTCTGGCCAGGTACAAATAGGCACCTGGGGTTGGGGGCGCTGCAGGGAGGCCCAAGCTTTCTGGGCACCCCCCCCGCTGCAAATGCAGCCGCCCCAGAAGGCGCGTTCATTGAAATGCCATCCTCTGGTGCTGAACCCCGCTCTTCCAGTGGCCCTGGTGGCGGGTGGCTCACTGGGTAATAAAGGGGTTATGGCCAGCTTTGTATTATCAGCTGGTCCTAAGCCCGAAATTTATGGCGGTCACGCCAATATAAGACATGACCGCCATGAATTTCCAGTAATCAATATAAAAAAAAAACACAACACAGAGAAAAATAATTTTATTAGAAATAAAACAGAAGACAATTAGGGACTCCATCTTTATTTATAAAGTCCTCTTCCGTCCGACGTAGCCCAAAACGTAATCTCAGCACTGCTACATGCCTGTGGATGTAGCAGAGCTGAGAACTGACTAAACAGTCAGGGTTCAGCTCAGGTCATTATGACCTGAGCTGAACCCTGCTGTCAGACCGAGTTTCTCTGCTGCCGGAGATTCCCGAGCGGTGACGGAAGTTAATTTATTCACTGCTTCTGTCAGCGTTCGGGAATCTCCGGAAAAAGCAGCAGAGAGGCGGGGAGCGAGTCTGCGGCCGGCGCTGGCGGAGGCAGCGGTAAGTAGCCGGCGGGTCCGGTGCACCCCCCACCCACTCCACCCTCCCCCCCACCCCCTTCTCACACACCACCCTCACCCTCGGTTCAATCCTTTATTTCTCTTTTTACTATTCTTTAAAAGCCAGCGGCTTTTTGCCGCTGGCTTTAAAAGAATAACATGGGGATTTGCAGGTTCTTCCTCTGCTGCCAGACCCCTTATAGGGTCCGGCAGCAGAGGAATCGCTGCAATACTTGTTCCCCATTCATTAAAATTGGAATCGCTAGACTCGCAACGAGTAGTGAGTCCTGGACTCAGACTCGTCGGAGTCTAGCGATTCCAAGTAGTTTAGGATTCGCCCATCCCTAGTTATGGCCAAAAGTATTGACACCCCTGCAATTCTATCAGATATTACTCAGTTTCTTCCTGAAAATGATTGCAATCACAAATTCTTTGGTATTATTATCTTCATTTAATGTGTCTTAAATTAAAAAACACAAAAGAGAATGAAGCATAAAGCAAAACATTGATCATTTCACACAAAACTCCAAAAATGGGCCAGACAAAAGTATTAGCACCCTCAGCCTAATACTTGGTTGCACAACCTTTAGCCAAAATAACTGCAATCAACCGCTTCCGGTAACCATCATTGAGTTTCTTACAATGCTCTGCTGGAATTTTAGACCATTCTTCTTTGGCAAACTGCTCCAGGTCCCTGATATTTGAAGGGTGCCTTCTCCAAACTGCCATTTTTAGATCTCTCCACAGGTGTTCTATGGGATTCAGGTCTGGACTCATTGCTGGCCACCTTAGAAGTCTCCAGTGCTTTCTCTCAAACCATTTTCTAGTGCTTTTTGAAGTGTGTTTTGGGTCATTGTCCTGCTTGGAAGACCCATGACCTCTGAGAAAGACCCAGCTTTCTCATACTGGGCCCTACATTATGCTTCAAAATTTGTTGGTAGTCTTCAGACTTCATAATGCCATGCACACAGTCAAGCAGTCCAGTGCCAGAGGCAGCAAAGCAACCCCAAAACATCAGGGAACCTCCGTCATGTTTGACTGTAGGTAGGGACCTTGTTCTTTTCTTTGAATGCCTCTTTTTTTCTCCTGTAAACTCTATGTTGATGCCTTTGCCCAAAAAGCACTACTTTTGTCTCATCTGACCAGAGAACATTCTTCCCAAAACCTTTTAGGCTTTCTCAGGTAAGTTTTGGCAAACTCCAGCCTGGCTTTTTAATGTCTCGGGGTAAAAAGTGGGGTCTTCCTGGGTCTCCTACCATACAGTCCCTTTTCATTCAGACGCCGACGGATAGTACGGGTTGACACTGCTGTACCCTCGGACTGCAGAGCAGCTTGAACTTGTTTGGATGTTCGTCGAGCTTCTTTATCCACCATCCACACAATCTTGCGTTGAAATCTCTCGTCAATTTTTCTTTTCCGTCCACATCTAGGGAGGTTAGCCACAGTGCCATGGGCTTTAAACTTCTTGATGACACTGCGCATGGTAGACACAGGAACATTCAGGTCTTTGGAGATGGACTTGTAGCCTTGAGATTGCTCATGCTTCCTCACAATTTGGTTTCTCAAGTCCTCAGACAGTTCTTTGGTCTTCTTTCTTTTCTCCATGCTCAATGTGGTACACACAAGGACACAGGACAGAGGTTGAGTCAACTTTAATCCATGTCAACTGGCTGCAAGTGTGATTTAGTTATTGCCAACACCTGTTATGTGCCACAGGTAAGTTACAGGTGCTGTTAATTACACAAATTAGAGAAGCATCACATGATTTTTTTAACAGTGCCAATACTTTTGTCCTCCATGTCGTATTCAGCCCATAAGTTGTGCATTATGTGTGTGGTCAGGCAGATGCAGCGCCACCTCTTGTATTGGCCAAAAACATCAGCGTGCTGCTGATGTGAAAATTGCCTTACTGCATTTTTAATAATTTTTGTTGTCATGCACACTGTGGGTGTGACTCATGCTCCCCCCATAGTGTTCGTGCAAGTGACTGCATTAGTACTGTGTTTCCCCGAAAATAAGACAGTGTCTTATATTTTTTTGGGCGCCAAAAGTGGCACCCTGTCTTATTTTCGGGGGGGGTCTTATATTGGCAGCCCCAGCCACTGCAGCCTCCCATCCACACACACCCACCCACCCATACACTTACAAAAACACACACACACACACACACACACACACACACATACATACACATATACACACACACACATTCACATACACACACACATACACTCACACACACACAAGCACATACACTCACACACACACACATACACATATACACATACACACTCACACAAACACACCGCTTCTTTCCAGCTCCCCCGGCCTTCGCTGTGGCTGCCCGCTGTCCTTGCTGTCCTCCGGTGTGTCCAGGCTCCTCCAGTGTCCTCTGTATCCCCCAGGTGCAGCCGCGCTGGAGCAGATGGGGTTCATCACAGCCTAACTTGCTGTGTGCCCCTGATCATCTCTGCCCAGCCTGACGTCACTGCAGCCCGGCTCGAGCTCTGATTGGCTCCCAGGAGCCAGCGGGCGCGGCCAGATGACAAGCCAATCAGAGCTCACAACGTCATCTGGCCGCGCCCGCTGCTTCCTGGAAGCCAATCAGAGCTCGAGCCGGGCTGCAGTGATGTCAGGCTGGGCAGAGATGAACAGGGGCACACAGCAAGTTAGGCTGTGATTAACCCCATCTGCTCCAGCGCAGCTGCACCTGCAGGACACTGGAGGAGCCTGGACACACTGGAGGAGCCTGGACACACCGGGGGGACAGGTACCAGGAGGCGGCGGCGGCCTTATATTCCCCAGAGCCCCCCCCCCTAGGCGGTCTTACTTTCGGGGGGGCCTTATATTAGCAGACCCCCCCGTTCCCCCTACCCTGTCTTACTTTCGGGGGGACCTTAAAATCGGGGAAAGACGGTATTAATGTATGTTGTCATGCACACTGTGGGTGGGACTCATGCTCCCCCCATAGTGTTCGTGCAAGTGACTGCATTAGTATTAATTTAAGGTGTCATGCACACTGTGGGTGGGACTCATGCTCCCCCATTGTGTTCGTGCAAGTGACTGCATTAGTATTAATTTATGTTGCCATGCACACTGTGGGTGGGACTCATGCTCCCCCCATAGTGTCCGTGCAAGTGAATGCATTAGCATTAATTTAAGGTGTCATGCACACTGTGGGTGGGACTCATGCTCCCCCAATAGTGTTCGTGCAATTGGCCTTTCAACATCATCATCAAGGTGAATTTGTCTGCTGATCCGGCATGTGGCGCTGCATCTTTGGAATTGGCCGCATAATGCCTGACATGGGCTGGATGCATTAAGGGCCATTTGTTGTGTAGGTTGCTTGTGTTCTTTTATGGCAGGCGTGGTTGTGCTGGAAGATGTGGCAGATGTGTCACTGGTGTCATTTAAAAATGAGCAAAAACAAAAAATCAGATTGCAACATTTTTTTTTCCGCCACAAGTGCATCCTCTGATGCACCCAGCATAACCACACTTGATGCAAAGGACTGCAAGCAACATACACAATGCATGGGGCTTGCTGCATCCAGCCCACAAGTCAGCTTTTATGCGGATGATCTGGCTGATGCAGTGCCACCTTCTGGCTGTGCATAAAACATCATCTTGCAGCTGATGTTAAAATGTATTTGTGTTCCCTTCATTCACAGTACAATGTTTGACAACAGTAAAGAGTGGGTTCACACTTGTGTACCGCTCCACAGTGTTCTGCGTAAGAGATCTACAATGTGAGTGCAGCCACCGCAAGCCCCTATGTTTATAATGGGAGTGCACAGTGCTGCACTTGATTGCGTGCACTCCCATTCACTGCCATATGTAATTTGTACGCAGATGTATGTCTGCGCACAAATCACACACTGTCGTCCGCACCAGGAATGCAACATGTAAAAATAAAATAGGGAGGGGGACAAGAGGCGCAATAGTGTCCTATCACTAGTGACACTTATATGCAATGGTGGTGCTGTGAAGCTGCCAGGGCCGGCCTTAGCCTAAATGGTGCCCTGTGCAAAACTGCCTTTTGGTGCCCCCATCCTATTGATTTTTGTACCCAGTTTCCCAGGATACAAATGGGAACAGGACGACATTTTTTATATTCTAAAATAATTAATTTATTCACATATATTGTACAATAAACTCTTCCAAATTTGTGCCCAGGAATCTGCAACTCAAATTCATATTAATTCCACTATGTCTGAATTTACACTAAAAGGGATAATGTAATTCTGTATATTTATATCGTATCCATGGATATTACATAATGGGTGGTACATGTGGATCTCACCAATAGGGCGATGTGTATCTGAAGAATGAGGCGTTGACGCTCTATGTGGAGATTGATGGGACTGTTCTGTCATCTCTTGGCTGAGAGTGGCGCTGTTCCTGGCTCTATTGATGGGATCAGCATCTACTATACGTTTCTCCCAAATCCTGTAGATCTGCCATAAATATACAAAACTAGAAATAGGCCTGGTGCTATTGCATAGGGAGTGCGGTGAAATGAACAGGAGCCGTAGAAATAGCCACTGAATAGTGCAGTCTCCAGAAAGTACGCTGTTGCAGGATTTATATGTTGTATATGGTGGCTCATTGGTTAGCACTGTATACGGTGGCTCAGTGGTTAGCACTGTGTATGGTGGCTCATTGGTTAGCGCTGTATATGGTGGCTCAGTGGTTAGCACTGTGTATGGTGGCTCAGTGGTTAGCACTGTATATGGTGGCTCAGTGGTTAGCACTGTATACGGTGGGTCACTGTTAGCACTGTATATGGTGGCTCAGTCGTTAGCACTGTATATGGTGGCTCAGTGGTTAGCACTGTATATGGTGGCTCAGTAGTTAGCACTGTATACGGTGGCTTAGTGATTAGCACTGTATACGGTGGCTCAGTGGTTAGCACTATATATGGTGGCTCAGTGGTTAGCACTGTATACGGTTTCTCAGTGGCTAGCACTGTATACGGTGGCTCAGTGGTTAGCACTGTATATGGTGGCTCAGTGGTTAGCACTGTATATGGTGACTCAGTGATTAGCACTGTATATGGTGACTCAGTGATTAGCACTGTATGGTGGCTCAGTGGTTAGCATTGTATACGGAAGCTCATTGGTTAACACAGTATACGGAGGCTCAGTGGTTAGCACAGTATATGATGCCTCAGTGGTTAGCACAGTATATGGTGGCTCAGTTGTTAGCACTGTATACAGTGAAGGAGGAGGAGAATCTGTATACTGATCACTATATACTATATATATACACGTGTATGGGGAGGAGGAGAGCCCTGATCACAGGAGCTGACAATCTGACCACACAGGATGATAAAGAGCCTGTATACTGATCACTATATACTATATATACACTGAACAGGTGTATGAGGAGGAGGAGAGCCTGTATACTGATCACTATATACTATATATATATACACTGTACAGGTGTATGAGGAGGAGGAGAGCCCTGATCACAGGAGCTGACAATCTTAGGACACAGGAATGATAAAGAGCCTGTATACTGACCACTATATACTATATATACACTGTACAGGTGTATGAGGAGGAGAGCCTGTATACTGATCACTATATACTATATATACACTGTACAGGTGTATGAGGAGGAGGAGAGCCTGTATACTGAGGCAGCAGCCTGGACTCAGTAGTGACAGGAGATCAGTGATCTGGAGGCCTTCCTTCCTCTCACAGCTCGGTGCTGGGTCGGTGCTGTGTGTGGCTGAGAAACCTGATACTGCACAGAGCTCCCAGCACTAAAATTTTCTTATCTCAGAGCCGGCACCATACTGCAGGGCTGAAGATGGCAATTAGCAGTGACCTCCTCACCTCCATAGAAGAGTTCTCGGGTGAGGGGACGCTCCTCCGTTCTGCACTGGCTGGAGGCCAGGAGGAGACTTGATGGTTCTGGAGAGAAGAGGGGCGGTGTACTGCATGGTTCATCTTCGTTCTTCTGAGGTACACTGTGCTGTACACAGCACAACAGAATGAGTGCTTTCAACTTAAGATTTGGGCGCAGGAAGGAACAGCGAGGCCCCTGCAAATCACAGTGACTGCTGTCTCTCTGCAGCGCCCCCTGGAGCGTGGCGCCCTGTGCTGCCGCACAACTCGCACATGCCTAGGGCCGGCCCTGGAAGCTGCTCACCTGGTCCAGTTGTGATCCCCACAACTGGTTTGAAGGCATTTTTGGAAACGATGTTCCAGCTGCTGCAGGACCTCCACCAACCACTGGATAGTGGTATGAATCAAAGAAATGGGAGTGCTGGTGTCTCGCGGTCCGCGCTGCTTCAGGGTTAAATAAACTCACCAAAGAGCCAAATCGATTTCCATCCTTTTATTCCTCCTCTCTCCTACGCGCTTCAGCGCCACACCCAGCGCCTTCCTTTGTGCGCGGTCATATGGATGGACGCCGGGGCCCGGGTGCAAGCAAGGAGAGTGGAGGATGCGCGCGGTGACAGCAGGAGGATAAGTATGAAAGATCTTCTTTTTACAGGTGTGCGGCAGCAACAGGGGGGGGGGGGGGGGTGTGTATACCCACAGTGGGGGCTGCTGTATACTACCACAGGGGGGGGGGCTGTGTATACTACCACAGGGGTAGGCACTGCCGTATACTACCACAGGGGAGGGGCTGCTGTATATACCACAGGGGGGGGCTGCTGTATACCCACAGGGGAGGGGCTGCTGTATATACCACAGGGGTAGGCACTGCTGTATACTACCACAGGGGAGGGGCTGCTGTATATACCACAGGGGAGGGCTGCTGTATACCCACAGGGGAGGGGCTGCTGTATATACCACAGGGGTAGGCACTGCTGTATACTACCACAGGGGAGGGGCTGCTGTATATACCACAGGGGGAGGCACTGCTGTATACTACCACAGGGGAGGGGCTGCTGTATATACCACAGGGGGAGGCACTGCTGTATACTACCACAGGGGAGGGGCTGCTGTGTATACTACAGGGGGAGGCACTGCTGTATACCCACAGGGGGGGCTGCTGTATACCCACAGGGGAGGGGCTGCTGTATATACCACAGAGGGAGGCACTGCTGTATACCCACAGGGGGGGCTGCTGTATACCCACAGGGGGGGCTGTTGTATACTACCACAGGGGAGGGGCTGCAGTATATACCACAGGGGGAGGCACTGCTGTATACCCACAGGGGGGGGCTGCTGTGTACTACCAAAGGGGAGGGGCTGCTGTATATACCTCTGTGGCTGCTGTATACTACCACAGGGGGAGGCTGCTGTATACTACCACAGGGGGAGACTGCTGTATACTACCACAGGGGGAGGCTGCTGTATACTACCACAGGGGGAGACTGCTGTATACTACCACAGGGGGAGGCACTGCTGTATACCCACAGGGGGAGACTGCTGTATACTACCACTGGGGAGGCTGCTGTATACTACCACTGGGGCTGCTGTATATACCTCTGTGGCTGCTGTATACTACCACTGGGGAGGCTGCTGTATACCACTGGGGGGGACTGTATACCTGTGCTGGGGTCCACCCTCGGCTTATACACGAGTCAAAAGGTTTTCCCAGGTTTTGGGGGCAAAAGTAGGGGGGTCGGCTTATACACGAGTATATACAGTATTTATTTTTTTTATATTTTTAAACTATTTTTCAAAATACTGTAGTGTGACTGAGTACTTCCTTTTGTTGCTTTTATGTAAACTGTGGTGGTGATCATGTATATTCCCATTCCCATGATAATTATTGTGTTTCACCTTTTTATTGTGTACGGTGTATTTTTCAAAAATTTTAATGTTGTGTGTCTTTTAACTTTCAAAGTATGATACTGTTGTGTTTTTTTTTTATTTCTTTCAGGTTTCTCGGAAGTGGAGAAAGCATGTCTTCACTTCATTTCCAATTCCGGCTTGGAATTTCAACGATTTCAGGAATTGTGAAGGAAACCTGCTAAGCATTGTGGGACGTGTCACAGCCGGGATTCCTCCTTGAACCGACAATGGACCTGTGGATGTCATCTGCTGCCAAGTTTGAAGAAATCACCAATTTTCCAAACTGCATTGGAGCTCTGGACGGCAAGCACATCCGGATTGTTAAACCTGCTGGGAGCAGTTCAGTATACTTTAATTACAAGAAATACTTTTCAATTGTACTGATGGCGATCGCGGACTCCCAATGTCGCTTTGTTGCCGTTGACATTGGGTCTTATGGACGATCAAATGACTCCCAGATTTTTAAGCAATCTCCCATGGGACGCTGGATTTATAACAGCAACTTTTACATTCCACTACCAAGGCCTCTGCCGCACACAGATGGACCGCCTATGCCCTTCGTAATTGTAGCAGATGAAGCTTTTCAAATGTGCGAGAACATATTGAAGCCTTATGCCAGACGTGGATTGTGTCATGCAAAACGGATCTACAATTACAGACGCACAAGGGCAAGAAGAGTGGTGGAATGCGATTTTGGACTGTTAACTGCAAAATGGCGCATTTTGGGAAAGGCCATTCAAATGCAACCAGAGTCTGTGGACGACATTGTGAAAGCCTGTGTGGTTCTGCATAACTATGTTTTGTCCAAAGAACTATTTCCTTTGGACCGTGATGCCATTGCAGAAACAACATTACAGGACTGCCGAACACGTCGAGTAAGAACAACTCTGGCTGTTTCAGAAATGAGAGACAAATTTGACCATTATTTTATGTCTGAGCATGGAAGATTGTCATGGCAGGATGAAATGGTTTCATTTGTTATAATTTCATGCCGTATCTTTATTGTACAAAATGTGAATGTGTAATTATTTTTTTGACATGTAGAAAGTGTTATTAGTGTAATGTTCAATGTTATAATAGCTGTACATTGTTATACATTTCTATGGTTGATTTTTAAAAATTGGCATTGTTTCATGATAATTGAACTAAAAATTAGTTCAATTATCATGAAATAATGCCAATTTTTTAATTTTTAATTGTCAGATTTATTTTTGAAATGTTTTAATTATTTTAAATAATTAAAAAAAAAAAAAGATTTACGGTATGTTATTGTTAAAAAATGTTGTTCTTAGGGTACCATTAGACGTTGCAACATTGCATGCAATTTCACTGTCAATTTGCTGGTTTCAGTGAAATCACGGACACATTGTTCTATTTTGTTGCCGTGTACAAATGTAACAATGTGTCCATGATTTCACTGCAACCAGCAAATTGCTAGTGAAATTGCCTGCAATGTTGCAACGTGTAACGGGTATCATTACAGTTTAATAAAAAAAAAAATGTTTTTACCTTTTTTAACCCCTTCATGACCGAGCCTATTTTGACCCTAAAGACCGAGCCATTTTTGGCAATTCTGACCAGTGTCCCTTTATGAGGTTATATCTCTGGAACGCTTCAATGGATCCTAGCGATTCTGATATTGTTTTTTCGTGACATATTGGGCTTCATGTTAGTATTAAATTTAGATCGATAATTTTTGCGTTTATTTGTGAAAAAATAAAAAATTTTGCAAAAATTTAGAAAATTTAGCAGTTTTCAAATTTTTAATTTTTATTCTGCTAAACCAGAGAGTTATGTGCCACAAAATATTTAATAAATCACATTTCCCACATGTCTACTTTACATCAGAAGAATTTTGGAAGAAAAAAAAAATTTTGGTAGGACGTTATAAGGGTTCAAAGTTCATCAGCAATTATTCATTTTTCCAGCAAAATTTACAAAACCATTTTTTTAGCGACCACATCACATTTGAAGTCTCTTTGAGGGTGTACATGACAGAAAACACACAAAAGTGACACCATTCCAAAAACTGCACCCCTCAAGCTACTCAAAACTATATTCAAGAAGATTATTAACCCTTCAGGTGCTTCACAGGAACTAAAATAAAGTTGAAGGAAAAAATTGACATTTTAATTTTTGTAACAAAAATGTTCTTTTAGCCTCAATTTTTTCATTTTCACATGGGCAACAGGATAAAATGCATCCTAAAATTTGTTGGGAAATTTCTTCTGAGTACACCGATGCCTCATATGTGGTCATAAACCACTGTTTGGGCGCACGGCATGGCTCGGAAGGGAAGGAGCGCAATTTGAATTTTGGAGCCAATTTTCCGTTCAAAAAGTGAAAGGAAGCTCCTTCACTTCCGAGCCCTGCTGTGCGCCCAAACAGTGGTTTATGACCATATATGAGGTATCAGTGTACTCAGGAGAAATTGCCCAACAAATTTTGGGATGTATTTTATCCCTTTACCCATGTGAAACTGAAAAAATGTAGGCAAAAAGAACTTTTTTGTGTAAAAAAAAAAGTGTTTTTTCATTTTTATGGATGAATTTGTGAGGCATCTGGGGGCTCAAAGTGCTCACTATGCATCTAGATATGTTCCTTTGGGGGTCTATTTTCCAAAATGGGGTCACTTGTGGGGAGCTCCAATGTGGAGACACACAGGGACCCTCTAAACGAGACATGGTGTCCGCTAACAATTTGAGCTCATTTTTCATTCAAATTGTTAGCGGACACCATGTCGCGTTGGGAGGGTCCCCGTGTGTCTCCACATTAGAGCTCCACCATAAATGACCCCATTTTGGAAACTAGACCACCCAAGGAACGTATCTAGATGCATAGTGATCACTTTTAACCCCCAGGTGCTTCACAAATTGATCCGTAAAAATGAAAAAAGAAACTTTTTGTGGAAAAAAAGTGCTTTTTCATTTTTATAGATGAATTTGTGAAGCATCTGGGGGTTAAAAGTGATCACTATGCATCTAGATACGTTCCTTAGGGGGTCTAGTTTCCAAAATGGGGTCACTTGTGGGGGAGCTCCAATGTGGAGACACACAGGGGCTCTCCATACGCAACATGGTGTCCACTAACAATTGGAATTCTTAGCGGACACCATGCAGGATATGAAGAGCCCCTATGTGCCTAAACATTGGAGCTCCCCCACAAGTCACCCAATTTTGGAAACTAGACCACCCAAGGAACGTATATAGATGCATAGTGATCACTTTTAACCCCCAGGTGCTTCACAAATTGATCCGTAAAAATGAAAAAAGAAACGTTTTGTGGAAAAAAAAGTGCTTTTTCATTTTTATGGATGAATTTGTGAAGCATCTGGGGATTCAAAGTGCTCACTATGCATCTAGATACGTTCCTTAGGGGGTCTAGTTTCCAAAATGGGGTCACTTGTGGGGGAGCTCCAATGTGGAGACACACAGGGGCTCTCCATACGCAATATGGTGTCCACTAACAATTGGAATTCTTAGCGGACACCATGCAGGATATGAAGAGCCCCTATGTGCCTAAACATTGGAGCTCCCCCACAAGTCACCCAATTTTGGAAACTAGACCACCCAAGGAACGTATATAGATGCATAGTGATCACTTTTAACCCCCAGGTGCTTCACAAATTGATCCGTAAAAATGAAAAAAGAAACGTTTTGTGGAAAAAAAAGTGCTTTTTCATTTTTATGGATGAATTTGTGAAGCATCTGGGGATTCAAAGTGCTCACTATGCATCTAGATACGTTCCTTTGGGGGTCTAGTTTCCAAAATGGGGTCACTTGTGGGGGAGCTCCAATGTTCAGGCACACAGGGAGGGGCTCTCCATACCCGACATGGTTTCCGCTAACAATTGGAGCTAATTTTCCATTGAAATTGTTAGCGGACACCATGTCGCATATGGAGAACCCGTGCGCCACCAGCACAAGGGCAACTGGAAGAGTTGGGGTACAGCACCAGAAAATGCCACCCCTAATGAATGCGCTATTTTCTTGGGTGGCTGTGGGTTGCAATTTGCAGCGTGGGGGACGCACAACATTTCGGTCTCTCCATGCTGAGGATTCCAGTCAGCCAGCTGCCAAGTTGTACCTGGCTGGCTACAAAAAATACAGCGGCCTTTTTTTTTTATTTCTAGAACTAATTCTAGATTTAAAAAAAATGACGTGGGGCTCTGCCATATTTTTGGTCCAGCTAGGTACAACTTGGCAGCTACAGACTGCCAGCAACCCCAGCTGCCTCGTTGTACCTGGCTGCAACCAAAAATACAGCGAGGCCCATTTTTTTTTTTATTTCTAGAACTAATTCTAAAAAAAAAAAATGACATAGGGCTCCGCCATATTTTTGGTCCAGCCAGGTACAACTTGGCAGCTACAGACTGCCAGCAACCCCCAGCTGCCTCGTTGTTCCTGGCTGCAACCAAAAATACAGCGAAGCCCATATTTTTTTATTTCTAGAACTAATTCTAGAAAAAAAAAATGACATAGGGCTCCGCCATATTTTTAGCCCAGCCAGGTACAACTAGACAGCTGGGGGCTGGAATCCTCAGCATGAAAAGGCCCAAGCGTTCTGGGCCCCCCATGCTGCGAATTGCAGCCCGCAGCCACCCCAGAAAATGGCGCATTCATTGAAGCGCCATTTTCTGGCGCTGTATCCATGCTCTTCCAGTTGCCCTGGTGCCGGTGGCAAACTGGGTAATAAAGGGGTTAATGCCAGCTTTTTATTGGCAGCTGGCACTAAGCCCGAGATTCATAATATTGGGCCAATGTTAGACCCGCCATTAGGAATCTCTGGTAAGTAGTCAATAAATACACACAGAGAAAAATATTTTTATTTTGAAAAAAAAACACAAACAAAATTCAGACTCCATCTTTATTATAAAAAGATCCGACATAGTCCACAACGAAGGTCCCACGACGCTCGATCGCCTCCGACGTAGTCCACAACGAAGGTCCCACGATCGCCATGCAGGAGGATCGGACTGCAAAGTAGCGATCTGACAGCCCGGGTATAGTGATCCACACTGCACCGGGGCTGTGAGATCGCTTTCTGCAGCTCGATCCTCATGCAGGAGGATCGGACTGCAGAGCAGCGATCTGGCAGCGCCGGGGCTGCGAGATCGCTTTCTGCAGCTCGATCCTCATGCAGGAGGATCGGACTGCAGAGCAGCGATCTGGCAGCCCGGGTGCAGCGCCGGGGCTGCGAGATCGCTTTCTGCAGCTCGATCCTCATGCAAGGGGAATCCCCTACATGGAGAGCAAGCTGCAGAAAACAATCTGACAGCTTGGTTTAGTGATCCACTGGATCACTGCGCCCGAGCTGTCAGATTGCTTTCTGCAGCTCAATCCCCATGCAGGGGAATCCCCCTGCATGGGCATCAAGATGTAGAAAGCAATCTGACAGCTTGGGTGCAGTGATCCACTGGATCACTGCGCCTGAGCTGTCAGATCTGTTTCTGCAGCTCGATCCCCATGCAGGGGGATTCCCCTGCATGGGGATTGAGCTGCAGAAAGCAATCTGATGGCTCGGGCGCAGTGATCCAGTGGATCACTGCGCCCAAGTTGTCAAATCGGTTTCTGAGGCTTGCTCTCCGTGCAGATCCCTGGGGGATGGATCCCTGATCCCCATCCCCCTGCATGTGGATCAGGGATCCCCCTGCAGGGTGATAGGGAACAGGGATCCCACTGCAGGGGGATGGGGATCAGGGATCCATCCCCCCTGCTGCAGGGGCATCAGGGATCCATCCCACATCAGGGGGATGAGGATCAGGGATCCCCCTGCAGGGGGATGGGGATCAGGGATCCATCCCCCAGCATGGGGATGGGGATCAGGGATCCATCCCCCAGGGATCCCCCTGCAGGGGGATGGGGATCAGGGATCCATCCCACAGCAGGGGGATGGGGATCAAGGATCCCCCTGCGTTGGGGCACAGGGATCCCCCTGCAGGTGTTACAGGCAGGGGGACCTACCAGAGGTTGGCGGTGACTTGCAGGAGGAAGACCGACGGCGGGGACTGGAGCACAGCGGGAGGAGGAGGCGGCGGCGGCGGCAGCTGGAGGAGGTGAGCGGTGGCAGAGGACGGGGCCGGAGACAGCGGGGGACACCGGAGATAGAGGAGGGGGGCCGGAGACAGCGGGGGACGCCGGAGACAGCGGGGGACACCGGAGACAGCGGGGGACGCCGGCGGTAGAGGAGGGAGGCCGGAGACAGCGTGGGGGAAGCCAGAGAAAGCAGGGGTACAGGGGGATGAGCGGGGGGGAAGCCATGGACAGCAGGGGGACAGAGGGATCATTGGGGTATAGGGCGGATGAGTGGGGGGAGGAACAGGAAGGGGCAGGGGAAATGAATGGGAGGAGCAGGAGGAGCCAACACAGGCAGAGAGCAGGAAGGAGACTGCAAACTGCACAGTCGCGGTAATTGCGGGTCTCATTTTTAACCCCCAATTACCGCGACTGTAGCCTTGGGGGGGCAAAGCGACCCCCCCTGGGCAATAGTGTATGTCCCCATGTACCTGCAGCTCAAGTGACAGGTCAGTGAGACCCTCACTCGAGCTGCAGGAGTGCGTTCCCCAGATGTCTCAGACGCTGAGACATCGGTCGTTAACGCATGGGATTTCATGTCTCACACGCTGAGACACGTGTCGTTAAGGGGTTAATTAATGAGTTGGTGTGCTAATTCCAACGCATTGTGTATTACACATCTCCTGCACCACCCTCTTTCGTCCAGGCTACAGTCACTCTGCTGCCTCCCTGCTCCCCCCCTTTCTTTCAGGCTCCAGTCCATCTCCTGCCTCCCTGCTTCCCTACTCTGCTGCATGTGCCAGTCCTCCTCGGGCGTCCCTGCTCTCCTCCTCTCCTGTATGCTGCAGTCCCTTTGTTCGCCCTGTCTCCTCCAGGGTACAGTCTCCCTCTATCTGTATGATTTAAATCCTGCGCTGTAGCAGTGAGCTCAGCGGCGACACAGCGGCGGATCATTGGCGATGCAGCGGCAACACAGTGTCAATGCAACTGTGAGACGTCTGGCTAGCGCCATTGATATCCTGGCTGCATTAACACAGCAGTGATGCTCGCCACTGATGTCCGTGTGACGGTGGTGTGCATGATTAAAATGCCATGTCAATTGGCGGATGCACTTGGCCTATCGCAGGTTCTTTGTGGCCTGCTGTACGTTAATTGGTAAGTGATTTCTATCATGCACACCACCATTGTACGTACCTCAGCGGCGAGCCTGGCAGGCGACTTAGGGGCAATGCAAAGGCGACTTAGGGACGACGCAGCCGGACGATGCATCAGCAACGCGGACATACACGATAGGGCAATTATATAGTAGATTTGTGCTTTACGTCATGTATGTGTTAACATTACACCTACTGTAGGTACAGAGCAATTACAGTTCAACTTGTTTATCTAACATCTTTGTTCACAAAATGAATGTATTGAGCTTTCACAGTATACTTTTACTTTTTTTATTTATGAAATGACAATGTTCAAGATTAATTTTTTTGAGTTTATATACTTGATAATGACAAATATTTAATATTGTTATAATATGTTGAATATTAACTGTTTGTATTTTTTAAATGTTAATGTTTATTATTTTTATTTCCCAATTAAATAAAACATTTTTTGGTCTGTTTCTTTCAACTGATGTGCTCTGTACCTCAACTATGTGGTAACACTACATATAGTGGAGGTACAGAGCAGCCACAATACACCTACATCAGGTACGGCGTTGCACAGTCAACATACTTCAGGTTCAGAGCTTTAGGACCGCTTTACACACACCAACTTATCTGTCCAACGTCTGACCAACTTGCTGGTTGCAGTGAAATCATGGACACATTGCTCCATTTTGCGGCTGTGTACAAATGGAACTATGTGTCCATGATTTCACTGCAACCAGCAAGTTGGTCAGAAGTTGGACAGATAAGTTGGTGTGTGTAAAGTGGCCCTTATAAAAGTACACATTGTACAACCTTTCTCAGAACATGACATATGTTATTATTGTGCCTGAAGTAGGGGTATTGTTGTGCTATACACCTTAAAGGCCCTGTTGCACACACACATAATTGTGCTGATATTGTTGGCAGATCTAGGATAGCAGTGGAATCATAGTCACATTGTTCCATTTTGTGGCGGTGTACAAATGGAACAATGTGTCCATGATTTCAATCAAACCAAAGATGTGAAAACAATCTCTGCACAATTATCTGTTGTGTAACAGGGCGTTAAATGTGCTGTCACACACGTCAATGTCGACAGTGAACTAACCACCAAACGAGATTGCTGTGACATTGATGGTTGATTGCTGGTGAGCTGTCACACAGGCAGACTTTACCAGTAATCATGAGACCAGCGACTTGGTGGAAACGATTTACTCACACTCACAGCGCCTGTTATCAAGCGCTGGTGGCTGTTAAACAAGGTAAAATGTGTGTATGTAGCCAACGTGCGCTGCCCATATACCTGATGTATTCCTTTTTCACCATCCTTTTCCCGCTTAATGTCAGATACCAGCCGGTAAGCGTGAAAAGGCTGGTAACCAAGGTATACATGGGGTATGTATCCAGCGCACGCTGCCCAGATCCCTGCATGTTACATTGGTTACCAACCTTTTCATGCTTAACGAGCGATACCAGCCAGTAAGTGGGAGGAGGCTGTTAACCAAGGTATACATTGGGTATGTAGGCACCGCACGCTGCCTACATACCTGATGTACACCTTGGTTAACAGTCTTCTCACACTTACCGGCTGGTATTGTTCGTTAAGCTGGCGAAGGCTGGTAACCAAGGTATACATTGGGTGTCTAGGCAGCGTTCACTGCCTTCATACATGCTGTTTACCTTGTTTACCATGTCCCATCGCTTGTTGACAGGTACTGGGAATTGCTGATCTCGTCTCCCCGTGTGACACGCAGTGATGCTGTCCACCGGGTGACCATCGTCAGGTTTTATAGACGGAAGTAAAACTTGATGACCATCAAAAAGCAATAAATTTATGGTTGATTCGTGCTGTCACACTGCAATATCGCTGCTACGTCATGTGCAGCAGCGATATTGAAAGTGATATTGATGTGTGTGACGGGCCTTTAAGACATACTTTAGGTATATATTAGCCACAGTACACCTATGTCAGGTACAGATTTTCACATTAAACATTATTCCGGTTCACAGCAATGTGCACAAATGTGTACTTTTAAAGCTTAGAACCTAAACATTCTGGATTAATGTGCTCTGCACCTGAAGTAGGGGTATTGTTCTGCTTTGCACATCACCACATACTTCAGGGATACAGCAGCCACAGCACACCTACATCAGGTACGGATTTGCACACATGTCAGGTTCATAGCAATGTACACAAATGTGTACTTTTAAAGCTTAGAACCTGAACTTTCTGGATTAATGTGCTCTGCACCTGAGATAGGGGTATTGTTCTGCTTAGCACATCACCACTTACTTCAGGGATACAGCAGCCACAGCACACCTACATCAGGCACACTAAACATTATTCCGGTTCAGAGCGATGTAGAATAGGGATGAGCGAGTAACGAAATATTCTTATTCGCTATACTCATAACGAGTAGGTCCAGCTACTCGGTACTCTTTACGAGTATAGCGAGTCCAATGTAAGTCAATGTTGAAGCGAGTAAGGGTGGCTTCACACCACGGTAAGGTCCCATTCGGGTCTGTCTGTTGTAAACTAGACAGCCCTAGCCCAGATTTTGTAACCATAGTATCTTGCTGTCTGTCATACGTTTTTTATCTCTCGGTAATAATTTGTGAGACTTTGTATTTTTCTTAATGTATATAAAAACGTTGCTTGAAATCCTCCTGTATCTGGTGCAATCCAGTGCTCCCTAATATGGGAGCCTGTATGTCTGGATTGTCCCGGTTCGGGACGATCGGTGAACAGGACACCTGCGGCTGCATGCTGCTGTTGTTTCAGGAGCGCGGCTAGTGGTCCTGATTCATCGGCAGCTGCATCTGTGTGTGTGCACACTGGACCGTAGGGCATATTGGCCCTCCGGTTCTGTGTGCTGATCCGGTATGGGGCTGTCAGATTCATCCCCGACAACACCGGATTGGTTCTTTTTATTATATTATTTTATTTATTATTTATTTTATAAATTTCATGCAATATTAAAAAAAAAAAAAAACCTTAGCGCAATTTCAATGTCCAGCCAGGTACAAGTAGGCAGCAGGGGGTTGAATCAGCAGTGCAGGAAGGCTCAAGCTTTCTGTCTCCCCCTGCTACAAATTGCAGTCCACAGCCACCTTACAAAATGGCGCTCCTCATTTAATGGCAGGGAGGGGCAGTATTGAGCGGTGAGCGACGAACAGTAGGAGAAAGCCGCTGGTGAAGTCATCTCACCGGCAGCTTCCCTGTCTGCGTCCTCTGCTCACAGATTACTGCTTCTCACTCTCCACCTGCTCCTAAATCAGGATCAGATGGGGAGGTGGTGGGGGAAGCAGAGGATCCTGCTGTCAGGCTGCAGAAAAGCGAGTAGGAGGCCACATCATTCTTTAAAAGCTGTCGTTTTTTTTAACAAGTGTAGGGAATGCAGCCTTTTCCTCTTTCGCTAGAACTCTATATAGGTTCTTGCATCTGAGGAATTACTTGCATTTCACATTGACTTACATTTTACTTGTTACTTAGCGACTAATCGCAAGGATACTCACAGAGTAAAGAGAAGCCCGAGTACCAAACTATTTAGCGACTACCGAATACTAATGAGTATACTCATTCATCCCTAATGTACAACAATGTGTACTTTAAAGCTCTGCACCTTAAGTAGGCGGTATTGTTTTGAGATGCACATGACCACATAATTGAGGGATGCAGTACACCTACATCGGGTACGGTTTTACACACTACACATTATTCCGGTTCAGATCTATGTAGTACTATGTGTAGTTTTAAAGGTTTCCCACAAAAGACCACTTTTTTTTTTAAGTGTCTGGACAGCAATTTGCAGCGGGTAAGGTACATCTCGACCTCAGATGGAAGTGCGCATTAGACAATTAAGTAGTACATAGATGTGGGGCCCCATGCATTAGCATCTGGAGGACAGTAGCATCATGATGGTTTTGTGCTATAGCCATCTCCACATGTGCATTGTATTTGTCCCCTGCACTGTATTTTTCACTCTGTACTCTATCCCCACTGTGCTGTCTTCTTCCTTCATGTTCTCTCTTTGAGCTGTCTTCCCCGAGCACTCTCCCCCTGTATGCGTTCTATTATTCCCCTTGAACCTTGTATCTTTTCTGCCTTGTGCCCTGTGTCTTTCACCCCTTGTATGCACTCTTTCCCCCCCTTGTGTGTTTGCGCGCGCTGTTTCTTTTGCTATGCTGTGCCTTTTGACCCTTGTGCTGTGAGCCACATTTCATTTTGCACTGCATTCGATACTCTGAAATTACTGTATATACTCATGTATAAGCCGACCCCCCTGCTTTTGCCCCCAAAACCTGGGAAAACCTATTGACTCATGTATAAGCCGAGGGTGGACCCCAGCACAGGTATACAGTCCCCCCCAGTGGTATACAGGCCTCCCCATTGGTAGTATACAGCAGCCTCCGCAGTGGTAGTATACAGCAGTCTCCCCAGTGGTAGTATACAGCAGTCTCCCCAGTAGTAGTATACAGCAGTCTTCACCTGTGGTAGTATACAGCAGTCTCCCCCTGTGGTAGTATACAGCAGTCCCCCCCCCTGTGGTATATACAGGCCCCCCTGTGGTAGTATACAGCAGCCCTCCCCCCCTGTGGTATATACAGGCACCCCTGTGGTAGTATACAGCAGCCCTCCCCCTGTGGTATATACAGGCCCCCCTGTGGTATATACAGGCACCCCTGTGGTAGTATACAGCAGCCCTCCCCCTGTGGTATATACAGGCCTCCCCATTGGTAGTATACAGCAGCCTCCGCAGTGGTAGTATACAGCAGTCTCCCCAGTGGTAGTATACAGCAGTCTCCCCAGTGGTAGTATACAACAGTCTCCCCAGTGGTAGTATACAGCAGTCTCCCCCTGTGGTAGTATACAGCAGTCTCCTCCTGTGGTAGTATACAGCAGTCCTCCCCCCTGTGGTATATACAGGCACCCCTGTGGTAGTATACAGCAGCCCTCCCCCTGTGGTATATACAGGCCCCCCTGTGGTATATACAGGCACCCCTGTGGTAGTATACAGCAGCCCTCCCCCTGTGGTATATACAGGCCTCCCCATTGGTAGTATACAGCAGCCTCCGCAGTGGTAGTATACAGCAGTCTCCCCAGTGGTAGTATACAACAGTCTCCCCAGTGGTAGTATACAGCAGTCTCCCCCTGTGGTAGTATACAGCAGTCCCCCCCTGTGGTAGTATACAGCAGTCCCCCCCTGTGGTATATACAGCAGCCCTCCCCCTGTGGTATATACAGGCCCCCCTGTGGTAGTATACAGCAGCCCTCCCCCCTGTGGTATATACAGGCACCCCTGTGGTAGTATGCAGCAGCCGTCCCCCTGTGGTATATACAGGCCCCCCTGTGGTAGTATACAGCAGCCCTCCCCCCTGTGGTATATACAGGCACCCCTGTGGTAGTATACAGCAGCCCTCCCCCTGTGGTATATACAGGCCCCCCTGTGGTAGTATACAGCAGCCCTCCCCCCCTGTGGTATATACAGGCACCCCTTTGGTAGTATACAGCAGCCCTCCCTCTGTGGTATATACAGGCCCCCCTGTGGTAGTATATACAGGCCCCCCTGTGGTAGTATACAACACCCGCCCCCCTGTGCTATATACAGGCCCCCCGTTGCTGCCGCTGCACACCTGTAAAAGAAGAGCTTTCATACTTACCCTCCTGTGACCGCGCGCGCATCCCCCTCTCTCCTTCCTGCTTCTTACCCGGCGTCCATCCATATGACCGCGCACAAATAATGACGTCATTACAGACGCGCGGTCATATGGATGGACGCCGGGTAGAAGCAAGAAGGAGAGCGGGGGATGCGCGCGCGGTCACAGGAGGGCAAGTATGAAAGCTCTTCTTTTACAGGTGTGCGGCGGCAGCAACGGGGGGCCTGTATATAGCACAGGGGGGCTGGCGCTGTATACCACAGGGGGGGGGAGCCGTCACTCACTTTTCAGCACAATTTTTGTGCTGAAAAACTCGGCTTATACACGAGTATATACGTTACATGTAAAATGAATACAAATGAATTAAAAATAAAGATTGTTATGCTTACCCTACGGCGAGTGTTAGTTAAGCGGGAGCAGGCAGTGTCCTACTAGGACCTTGCATGATGTGAAAATGACATTGGCGTTTGGCGCTGTCATGTGCCCGCTCGCGCTGATGCAATATGTGACGCGCATATCACATCACTGCGCCTGGGCCAATCACAGCGCCAAACGCCGATGTCATTCTGACATCATACAAGGTCATAGTAGGACAATGCCTACTCCTGGTTAACGAACACTTGGCAGAGGGTGTGTTTCATTATCTTTATTATTAATGAAAATGTTTTTCTTAATTTTACATTTGATAATGCATTATGAAATCAAATGGGGCTGTGACGGATGTAACACAGGGGAGGAACAGAATCTTCTTCCCCTATGTGACATCAATAAAGAAGTAGCCCTAAGGAGCGGGGGACGCGGGGAGCATAGAAGAGCATTGGGGGAACCTGGCCAGGGCAGGAGGAGCGGAGTGGTATAGAGGAGAGACACAGGGCTGTCAAATTTATATTTGAAGCGCTGCACAGCTCTTTTGCATACTGGCCACGTCCGCCAGCGGCGCACAATTTATTACTCACACAAAAGTGGCCATTACACAGTTATATAGTAAATGTCTCTCCAAAACGGAAATCCATTGTCAATGATTGTTTAATTACGGACTAAAACATTAATAGACAATGTATTTCCATTTCAGACAGACATACACTATATGTTTCATTATGTAGTACCCAGTCATCTATATTTTAAATTAAAAATAAAATGTTAGATTAAATTATGGAAACAAATTTTTAAATTAAAAAAAGTTTATTTTATAACAAAAAATAAATTTATTAAATAACGTAGCATTTATTTAGCATAGGTATTTAGTGTTAGTTGCATCTAGGTAGGCAGCTTGTTTTCGTCGTGTAGGTAATCTTCGTTTGCGTAAGCCATGGAAGGTATGGTTAAGTAGCTTCAGCCAGGTAGGTAAGTAGTTTCAGCCAGATAGGCAAGTAGGTGGATTCATCTGGCTATTGTGTGAAGTAGAAAAAGAGAAAGTACTTTAGTAGTCTGAAGTAAGATACATGAACATTTTCAGCACAGTGTGGCAATATTCACATTAGGTAGATCGTGGTAGCTCCATCCAGGTAGGCAGCTTGCTTGCGTGCGTCAGGTAGGTATTCTTTGTTAGCTTCAGCCATGGAAGGTATGGTTAAGTAGCTTCAGCCAGGTAGGTAGGTGGATTCATCCGGCTATTCTGTGAAATAGAAAAAGACACAGTACATTAGTAGTCAGAAGTAAGATACATGAAGATTTTCAGCACAGTGTGGCAATACTCACATTAGGTAGTTCATGTTAGCTCCAACCAGGTAGGCAGCTTGCTTGCTTGCGTCAGGTAGGTATTGTTTGTTAGCTTCAGCCATGGAAGGTATGGTTAAGTAGCTTCAGCCAGGTAGGTAGGTAAGTTTTATATATCCAGGTCAAACATGAATAATATTCAAAATATATTAGGACTCTCCCACATATCATATTACACATACTAAATTGGTTTTTGGAGAGTTTCTGTACCAATAATTCAATTGCACGACTTTAACTGCTTTTCTTAAAGATGCCTTTATTACTTCATCAAAAAGGAGATTAAAATTGCAGATACAAAAGTGCTCAGATATAAAAAATAGTAAATTTACATGAATCTGGATATCCTTTTTGATGAAGTAATAAAAGCATCTTTAAGAAAAGCAGATAAAATCGTGCAATTGAATTATTGGTACAGAAACTCTCCAAAAACCAATTTAGTATGTGTAATAAGGTAGGTAGGTAAGTGGCTTCAGCCAGGTAGGTTGGCAAGTGGCTTCAGCCAGGTGGTTGGCAAGTGGCTTCAGCCAGGTAGGTTGGCAAGTGGCTTCAGCCAGGTAGGTTGGCAAGTGGCTTCAGCCAGGTAGGTTGGCAAGTGGCTTCAGCCAGGTAGGTTGGCAAGTGGCTTCAGCCAGGTAGGTTGGCAAGTGGCTTCAGCCAGGTAGGTTGGCAAGTGGCTTCAGCCAGGTAGGTTGGCAAGTGGCTTCAGCCAGGTAGATTGGCAAGTCGATGCAGCCAGGTATAGTTAGGACAGGTAGATGGATAACTACTCCAAGGTAGGTAGACCTCATCCAGGCAAGTACAGTTCAAACACAAGGGGATGTGTATTACATGCTTGGGAATGTTCTTTTACCTGTGGAGCTAGTTGTTGTGGTGGTCGTTGAGGTAGTAGTCGTGGTTGTGGTTGGGCTGCCCGGACTATCGGATGGTGTGCTAGTCAGATGGATGACCGGACTTATGGGGCTTAAGGGACCAGTTGAGAGAGGAGGATGTTCACCTGGCTGAGACACCTGTGTGGTTTTCGGTGTATCAAGGATACTCAATCTAAAACCCAAGCTTGACGTGTTGCTTACGTCTCCAATGTTGCTCCACATCCTTGACGAAAAATCAATGTTATCAGCAGTGGGACTAGTTGATAGGTTTGCTTGAAAGCGACCATACCCAGAGCCCTGGGTAGCCGACTGGTGATGACTAGTAACACGTCCTCGCTGCTGCCTTGGTCTACTTTGATCTCACCATTGTCTAAAATCCTCTGACTGCCAGTCTTCGTATCTTGGGCGCCGTGTTGCTGGCTCATCTCCTGACTGGAAGTCTCTCCACTGTGGTCTCTGTGGCCGATGGTCTGGCTCATATTGCCCATAATCCTGGTCGTATCTCATCCGACGATATTCCGGCTCCCTCTCCCGTGAATGATCACGACGAGAAGTAGCCCCACGACTTTCTTCAGAAAACCTTGGCTGAGCAGGTCTGCTGCGCAACTCTCTTTCCACCTCAGGAACTAGTTGCTGCTGGTCCGTCTCCGACTCTTGCTGGTCTCTGATATTCATGTGTTCTAGCGCATACTTTACTGCATCTTCACAGCTCTGCATGACATACAGCTGACCAGGTCCGGTCAGATTTTCCATCCGGTTCAAAACAGTTTGAAAGTACATATTTCTCATTTGAGAAGTATTATCTATCCGGAGTTTTTGGAATTCGTTTATTACTCTATCAATACCAGCTTCAAATGTTTTATTTAATAGGGAAACACAATTCTCAAAAACTCCAGAAAGATGTATGTACTCCGCAATAACATTCCTATTGACAGCACTCTGGCGCTGTCGAACTGAATGAGAAGCTGGTTGAGGCAGTTCGGTAGCAACAGAGGGCTGTGATAGGTTGGAAACAGATTGAAGGATTGGTGTGTCAGAGGGCTGTGAAGATGCCGCAGCGCCATCACCAGTGTCCGCAGTTGGGTCATCATCATGGACCGCTGCAGGAAGGCTACTTGATGCAATAGTTGGTGGTTCAACATTTCCAACAGTACTGTGGGAATAAAAATAGAGATGTTAAGTATCATTACATATAACAGCGTCCATTCAAGATAAAAAAAAAACAAAAAAAAATATTTTACCTATGACTTGCCAACGATGGCCTTAAAAAGGATAGCTGGTAATAGTACTTGTATTTCTTAGTACGTGCCGCAGAACCACTGGGGGCAAACCTCTCTGCTTTGTAGTCCTTCCCGTTGCGGTCTTTAATTGATCGCCAGCGTGCCTTCACTTTTTTCACTGTTAAAAAATAGAGTGGTTAATGAGTCTATAAATATTCCAAATTATGTTTTATGTTAAAAAAAATTTTTAAATGATATATATATATATATATATTACTTACGGCAAACAGCTTGAGTCGGAGCATTGAGGTTACTCCAACCATACACGATCTCATCACATATTTCTTCCCAGAGTCGTAGTGTGAATTCGCTATTCCAGTGGCGGTTGTTACTTGGGTACTACAAAACAGGTCGCTCTTGGACCAAGTGGATCAGCTGGTCACCACTGATACAGAAATCCACTTCTTGCACTTGGTCCTGTGAGGACCTGCTTGACCTTTGCGAACCCTAAAACATTAACAATTTTTAATATTAAAATCAAAATTATTAATCAAACACATTAAAATTATAAATGTTATTATGTTTTAATATTCTTACACCACGACCACGACGACCGCGCCTTCCACCATGATGAGGCTGGGAAGAGGTTGGAGGATCTCTTGGACGGACATCAGCTGCCTACCAAATTGAAAAAAAAGGATATACATTGAGGTTAAAACTTTTTTTTTATAAGAAAAAAAAAGAAACATCATTATAAATGAAAAATATTATGTTAAATTTAACTGGATAAATAGTTTTAAAAAATTACTTTGGGACAAGCATGATTATTAAGTACTTACAGTCACTGACTCAGCATCAGGCACGACGTCCTGCACTGCTCCACTGTCAGCAGTGGCTTCTATGGCAGAACCACCAGCCTTTAATCAGATTGAATTAAGATATTAGTATTCACAATAGGCAGAATACATGAGGACATACACATTAGGCGGCCGTCACACGCATCAATTTCTTGAACGATATCGCTTAAGTGATCTGCTTTTTGATCGCTTAAGCGATATCGTTTGTGCGTCGCTGCGTGCAATCAAGCGATTTTACAATGTAAAATTGCTTGATCGTTAGATCGCAGATTTGTGAGCCGGAGCTCATATCAAGCGATAAACGCTTGATCAATCTGCCTCATCGTGGTGTGTGACACCACGATCATCCATCTCCCAGCGGCAGAGCCTATGCTGGGAGATGGTATCTATGGTAAACGTCGGGTTACTAAGCGCCGCGCGGCGCCTAGTAACCCGATGTGTACTATGGTTACCAGCGATCTCGCTGGTCCACATCGCTGGTGAGTCTGCCTGTGTGACAGCTCACCAGCGATGTGAACGATATTGTTAGCGATCGCGCTTGCATGTGATCGCTAACAATATCGCTCACAAGATTGAAGCATGTGACGGCCGCCTTAGTTACATGAGGCACTTACCACCCTGTTTGGGGAATCAGATCCCTCACTGATGGAGGAGTTGTCAGCCATCACAATCAGACACTGCAGGACAGGGAGGAAAGTCGGAACATTTAAAATAAATAAAAATATTTATATTCTAAAAAAAAAAAAAAAAAAAGTTGTGGAACATGGCACGGAATTCACATTATAAACAGTGTGAAAATACTCACAATCAAAAGTGTCTGCAGGAAACACAAAAAAGAATAGCAGGAGTAGCCGCAACCAGACTATTCAAAACAGCTATCTTCTGCCGGATAAACTGTTAAATAGAAAAAAAACAAAACATTAATTAGTAGTCACACCCACAGTGTGCATGACAACATAAATTATTACTAATGCAGTCACTTGCACGGACACTGTGGGGGAGCATGAGTCCCACACACAGTGTGCATGACACCTTAAATTAATACGAATGCAGTCACGTGCACGAACACTATGGGGGGAGCATGAGTCCCACACACAGTGTGCATGACACCTTAAATTAATGCTAATGCAGTCACGTGCACGAACACTATGGGGGGAGCATGAGTCCCACACACAGTGTGCATGACAACAAAAATTATTAACAATGCAGTAAGGCAATTTTCACATCAGCAGTACGCTGACGTTTTTGGCCATTACAAGAGGTGGCGCTGCAACTGCCTGACCACACACATAATGCCCAACTTATGGGCTGAATACGGCAAGCCCTATACATTTTATGGTGCTTGCGGTCATTTGCAGCAAGTCAAATTCTGCCAGGTGCATCAGATGCAGCTCGTGTCCATAAAAAAAATAAATAAAATAAATATAAAAAATCAAAGGCGTTTGCATTTTGTTATAACTACAATTGTGACACATCTGCAGCACCTGCCAGAACTACACTTGACGCAAAGGACCGCAAGCAACATACACAATGCATACATCCTGGGACGCAAGTCAGCCATTATACAGCAGATGCAGCGCCACCTTATGGATCTCACACAAACATCATCTTTCTGCTGATGTAAAAAGCACAGAGCATGACTGCAAGAAAAAAATAATAATGATTTCATCTTTTAAAAAATACATTATGAATTTATAGAAAAATAACCACTGCAAACAATCACAAAACAGAGACAAACAAGGTCACAATAAGCAAAGATGTAGTGATTGATGAAATTTTGTGTCACCCAAGTTTTGTGATATTATGCCAATAGTCCAGATGAAGCAACAACAACAATCTCAGTCACAATCACAAGACAACGAAAGGGAGAATGTAGAAGTTTGGCTAGATTCTTCAACCACTGAAGGAACAACAAGAAGCCTAAGTGAACCTGAAATCAGACGATCGTCAAGATCAAACAAAGGGATACCAGCTAAACGTCTATCCTACATTGTCAAGACACTACCTGAGTCAGAGCCACAGTTATGGGATAAAATGCAAAAACTACCTGCTCATGACAGAAGCCAAAGGTGTATCAACGCCAATGGAATCATCCTACCTGTAACTGGAAGATGACCTGTTGCCAAACAATGAGAAATATCGACAGGCAGTGGGGCACTTCTATACATATCGACTATGACTCGACCAGATATTACAACAGCAGTTGGAATATTGTGCATATATGTGGAGAAACCGCGCCAAAAGGACTGGAACGCCGTTAAAAGAGTTCTCCGATATTTAAAAGAGACACAAGGGGTAAATTTAAAATTGTCTGCAGCAGGAAATCTAAAAGTCACCGGCTATGCTGACGCAGATTAGGCTGGTGATTTGCATGATCGTAAATCCACAAGCGAATACGTATTTAAACTTGGAGAAAGCTCAATCTCCTGGTCTAGTAGAAAACAAGTGTCTGTTGCTTTGTCATCCACAGAAGCTGAGTATGTGTCCGCAGCCTATGCAAGTCAGGAGATCATTTGGCTAAGACAACTGATGGATGATCTTGGTAAACCGTTAACTCAGCCAACGGTGATATATGAGGACAACCAAGGATGCATTAAACTTGCATGCAGTGAGAAGATCAGTGCTAGAACCAAGCACATCGACGTCAGATGTCATCATCTACGTGATTTGATAGATCGTGGCATAATTGTTTGTTTATTGTGAGACTGATAAGATGGTAGCTGACATTTTGACCAAGTCCCGCTCTGAACTTAGTACCTGAAAAGGAAGCTCGTACTTACCTGTCGGCGCCTCCCCCATAACCCGGCCTGTCCTCGTGCGCTGCCCTCTCCCAAGAGTTCCTGCGCTGAGAGTCCCATCAGGCAGCGCACGAAGACAGGCCTGGTTATGGGGGCGGTGCCGACAGGCAAGTACGAGCTTCCTTTTCAGGTACTAAGTTCAGAGCGGGACTTCATGCGTGAAATCAAGTCGCCGGTGTGTTTGAGCCCTTAGGGAGCTTATGAATCGCGCTCAGTGCTGGTCAACAAACAAAGGCCGCTGATGTCGTGAGTCCGTGAGAATAGTTGGGTAGTAAATGTAATGGGGAACCCGAATGGTTCAGTGTTGTAGACGGAAGCAGAGGTGAACAAAAAGTACTGACTACAGCACGTGTGTTGGCATCACTGCAAACAGCCCCCCCAGTAAGCCCCCATCTATCCATAGAGACCCCCCCATCTATCCGTACACAGCCCCCCCCAGTAAGCCCCCCATCTATCTATACAGACCCCCCAGTAAGCTCCCCCATCTATCCATAGAGACCCCCCCCAGTAAGCCCCCCATCTATCCAGAGACCCCCCCAGTAAGCTCACCCATCTATGCGTACACAGACCCCCCCAGCAAGCGCCCCATCTATGCGTACACAGCCGCCCCCAGTAAGCTCCCCCATCTATGCGTACACAGCCCCCCCAGTAGTAAGCCCCCCATCTATGCGTACAAAGCCCCCCCCAGTAGTAAGCCCCCCATCTATGCATACACAGCCCCCCCATCTATCCGTACACAGCCCCCCCATCTATGCGTACACAGCCCCCCCAGTAAGCCCTTCAATGCATACAAAGCCCTCCCAGTAAGCCCCCATCTATGCGTACACAGCCCCCCCATCTATCCGTACACAGCCCCCTCCAGTAAGCGCCCCATCTATGCGTACACAGCCCCCCCCAGTAAGCCCCCAACTGTGCGTACACAGCCCCCCCCAGTAAGCCCCCCATCTGTGCGTACACAGCCCCCCCCAGTAAGCTCCCCATCTGTGCGTACACAGCCCCCCCAGTAAGCTCCCCCATCTATGCGTAGACAGCCCCCCCAGTAAGCTCCCCCATCTATGCGTAGACAGCCCCCCCAGTAAGCTCCCCCATCTATCCGTACACAGCCCTCCCCAGTAAGTCCCCCATCTATGCGTACACAGCCCCCCCAGTAAGCCCATCTATGCGTACACAGCCCCCTCCCCCAGTAAGCCCCCCATCTATGCGTACACAGCCCCCCACCAGTAAGCCCCCCCCATCTATCCGTACACAGCCCCCCCCAGTAGTAAGCCCCCCATCTATGCGTACACAGCCCCCACCCAGTAGTAAGCCCCCCCATCTATGCGTACACAGCCCCCACCCAGTAGTAAGCCCCCCATCTATCCATACACACACCCCTTCCCCCTTGTAAGACCCAGACCTAATAAAAAAGAACCTAAAGGATTAATACCAGTCAATACAGAAGCCTAATGCAGTAGAAGCGCGCCAATGTTTAGAACAGCAAGGCGGGAAGACAGGCAAGGCGGGAAGACAGGCAAGTCGGGGGGGCGGGGCTTTCAGAGTGAATGAAGCTCGCGCAGGGAAGCCAGCCTCCGGCGCGAGCACTAAATTAAAGGTCGTCCTCGCGGCGCGGCTTTTATAGCGCTAGTGGACAGAGCGCCGCCACCGCGATATCTGGCGCCACCTAGGGTGGGAGGACCGAGGAATTGAGTATCACATGCGTCAGCTATTATGACAGCGGCCCGCCCCCTTGTGACATCACGGCTCCTCTCACATGGTCACATGGGCATGACGTCATCACCGGTCCTTTCGCCTCCTTGAATTCAGCCTCTACTATCCCCTGCAGGCCGCGGCGCCGCGGTTGCCAGGCAACCTGCAGCACCGGAAGTGAGCGCGCCAGGGACTTCCGGACACGTTTTGTTGATGGTTGCATCAGAATCTGAGCGGAGCTCGGGATGGCGACAGTCGGGGATCAGGGTGAGTTGCGGGGGCGCTGTCACCCAGGAACATGAATGGGCGGGTGTCCTGCTGTATGTAATGGTGTATACACGGTTGTAGTGTGTGACAGCTCAGCTGTAATCACTGAGCCTCCATACACTGCACTGTGCCAGCTGTAGGGGGCGCCACCACCACAGGCTGTATACAGTACACTGCACTGTGCCAGCTGTAGGGGGCGCCACCACCACAGGCTGTATACAGTACACTGCACTTTGCCAGCTGTAGGGGGCGCCACCACCACAGGCTGTATACAGTACACTGCACTGTGCCAGCTGTAGGGGGCGCCACCACCACAGGCTGTATACAGTACACTGCACTGTGCCAGCTGTAGGGGGCGCCACCACCACAGGCTGTATACAGTACACTGCACTGTGCCAGCTGTAGGGGGCGCCACCACCACAGCAGGCTATATACAGTACACTGCACTGTGCCGGCTGTAGGGGGCACCACCACCACAGGCTGTATACAGTACACTGCACTGTGTCAGCTGTAGGGGGCGCCACCAACACAGGCTGTATACAGTACACTGCACTGTGCCAGCTGTAGGGGGCGCCACCACCACAGGCTGTATACAGTACACTGTGCCAGCTGTAGGGGGCGCCACCACCACAGGCTATATACAGTACACTGCACTGTGCCAGCTGTAGGGGGTGCCACCACCACAGGCTGTATACAGTACAATGCACTGTGCCAGCTGTAGGGGGCGCCACTAGCACAGGCAGTATACGGTACACTGCACTGTGCCGGCTGTAGGGGGCGCCACCACCACAGGCTGTATACAGTACAATGCACTGTGCCAGCTGTAGGGGTCGCCACTAGCACAGGCAGTATACGGTACACTGCACTGTGCCGGCTGTAGGGGGCGCCACCACCACAGCAGGCTATATACAGTACACTGCACTGTGCTGGCTGTAGGGGGCGCCACCACCACAGCAGGCTATATACAGTACACTGCACTGTGCCGGCTGTAGGGGGCCACCACCACAGCAGGCTATATACAGTACACTGCACTGTGCTGGCTGTAGGGGCACCACCACCACAGGCTGTATACAGTACACTCACTGTGTCGGCTGTAGGGGGGCCACCAACACAGGCTGTATACAGTACACTGCACTGTGCCAGCTGTAGGGGGTGCCACTAGCACAGGCAGTATGCGGTACACTGCACTGTGGCGGCTGTAGGGGGTGCCACTAACACAAGCAGTATACAGTACACTGCACTGTGTCGGCTGTAGGGAGCGCCACCTCAGCAGGCTATATACAGTACACTGTGCCGGCTGTGTACAGTACACTGCACTGTGCCAGCTGTAGGGGGCGCCACCAACACAGACTGTATACAGTACACTCCACTGTACTGGCTGTAGGGGGCGCCACCAACATAGGCTGTATACGGTACACTCCACTGTGGCGGCTGTAGGGAGCGCCACCAACACAGGTTGTACACAGTACACTCCACTGTGCCGGCTGTAGGGTGCACTACCAGCAAAGCAGGCTGTATACAGTATATTGCTACACTGCACTGCTTTTCTATTCTTTACCTACCATCTGCTCTCACTCACTGTCATTATTATGAATGGCTCAGCAGACATCTTGCAGAGACAGCAGCCTTAGTGCTGAGTTATTAGTGCCCAGATATCCGCTGCCAACTAATGACGTACGGGGCGGAGCCGCTGTCGGCTGATGAGGCACGCAGCGGCGCTGCTGCTGGCTGGTGATGTATACAGCAGTTTTGGGATGTGGCTTCTATGACCACCTCTTCCATGGACTCAGCACTTTGCAGGCAATGTAATACCTTGAGATTATTGCACCATACCCTTCCCCTGGCTCTATTATCTTACAGTGATAATAACAGGGTGGAGGTTACACATGCAGGAGATTTTCTTGAATAATGGCAATGTATGTTGCCGTATAATGGAGAGAATGAGGAAATGTCACCAGATCTGACCTTGACTAAAGGCCCCGTCTCACACAATGTGACTAAAGGCCCCGTCTCACGTCACTGTTTTTGTGACGTTGTAGCGATGTCGAAACGATATTGTTGTGTTTGACACATGTCAACGATACATCGTTGATCGCAGATTTATTAACTGGTTTATAAATCTGTCGTTCGTCACCCGCTGGATGCGCAGCATTGCTACGGGAGAGCAATGATCAGCAAGCTCCCATCGCCTCACAGCAAGCGCTGGGAGCTGGTGTCCAAGGTAAACAGCAGGTTACTAAGCAGAGTGCAGCGCTTAGTTAACCGATGTTTACCTTTGGATACCAGCGTGCTCACTGGTCCTGATCGCTGGTGAGTCTCTGTGTGACAGCTCACCAGCGATCACTCCACAATGTGGCAGCGATCCCCATCATTGGTCGGATCGCTGCCACATTAAAGTGTGGAACGGAGCCTTAAAGGGATCCTGTCACCTCCTAAACTAGCAAAACACGTCCCTGCAGCATCCCATCACTAATCTCACACTTCTTTTGTCTCCTAAAAGCATCCTGTGAAAGTGCATAAAAATGTTTTAATACTCACTCATTAGTGATTATAATTAGCAGGGGCTATATTCTTAAGTCACCAGGGCGGGCTGTTTTGCAGGCTCCAGGATCCACCCTCTCTCTGTTTGCTTTGCTTGTGCAGGCATTACCCTCCCCCTCTCTGCTTTGGGGAAGGAGAGGTGTGTCACAGTCCGCGCTGCCAATGTGCTGTCAAAGTGTTCCGCTTTAAAGAATGCAAGTAGACGGTGTCCAAGTTTAACCTTCTTTTTATTCTCCAACGCGATTCAACGCCTTTCCTGGCGTCTTCATCAGGAATCCCTGATGAAGACGCCAGGAAAGGCGTTCAAACGCGTTGGAGAATAAAAAGAAGGTTAAACTTGGACACCGTCTACTTGCATTCTTTAAAGCGGAACACTTTGACAGCACATTGGCAGCGCGGACTGTGACACACCTCTCCTTCCCCAAAGCATCTGATTTCGTCTCCACGAGTGGGGACCGGTGGAAGTCCAGCAGCAGCAATCAGGATATTTATCCTACCAGGTCTTCTAACCAGTTGTGGGTGTCACAACTGGCATAGGTGAGTGGCTTTTCTTTTCTCACCACTGCAGGAGTATTGTCTAGTGATAAGGGCACTATTGCGCCTCTTGCCCCCCCCCACCCTCTTGTCCTCCCCCTCTCTATCACTCACAGAAATAATTAGTCCTGCCTTCAGCTGCACATCACAGCAGCACAGACAGAGAGAGGGTGGATCCTCGAGGCTGCAAAACAACATGCCCTGGTGACTAAAGACTATAACCCCTGCTAATTATAATCACTAATGAGTAAGTATTAAAATGTTTTTATGCACTTTCACAGGATGCTTTTAGGGGACAAAAGAAGTGTCCGTCAAAATCCTGATCAGACATGTGTCCCTATACTTAACATTGGACCGCAGGGACATCAGGTGGAATCAGGTTTTTGACGGATGCAGACAAGTGCGGAGTTTTGTGCTCACTCCTGGCCACATCATGTTACATTTTTGCGGCACCTGTAAAATCGTGAAGTCATAGTAAAAATGTGATTTCTATAACAATAAACATGAAAGGATCAGGCCGAAAATGCATGCACAACTGAAACAACCGCAACATTTTTAGCCTGATCAGGCACAAAAATGGTGGCATGCATTTTTACATGCGTCACCTGGTGCAGATGCATGCGTTTTCATCCTGGTCGGGACAAGACGCAAGTGGGAAACTAGCCTTATACATTGATGATCTGTCCTTAGAAGAGGTCATCAATATCTGATTGCTTGTGGTCCGACACCCGGCACCCCCTTCGATCAGCTGTTCTCAATGCCTTTGGCTGGAAGTTCTCAGATTCAGAGCTGCCCCGTCTTCTGATAGTGGACGCAGCCGACAACTATTCATATCAATAGGAGGCAGTGCCGGGAGGCAGATTTGTCCTGCCAGCCCTGGGGGGAGGGGGGTTGTGCTATCGGATGTTTTGAGGAGAGTTGGTGCTATGGGAAGTTTTGAGGAGCGGGGAGGGGTCCCTGTGTACCGGAGCTCACTCACATAGCTGTCAGCCGTGTCTCCTGCTGTTCCACAGCTCCGGACGCAAAGTGCCGCTGGCCGGCCCATTTCTTTGGGGGGGGGCAGCCCTAGATGAGAGCTATACCACCAGCCCAGGGGGCACTTGCCCCCCTGCCACCTGGGCCAGTCCGCCCCTTACTACCACTATCAGAAGATTGGGCAGCTCCAGAGATGAGAGCTTCCAGCCACAGGTACCAAGAACAGCTGATCAGACGGGGGTACCCGGCATCTTACCTTGGCCAATCAGACATTGCCGACCTCTTCTAAGGACAGGTCATCAATACCAAAGTAGTGGACAACCTCTTTAAAGTGCTGTTGACTTTAGGGTTAGTGTCCCTTTAACATGATGTTTGTTCCTCCATCTATATCACATGGATGGTGAATATATGGGCACTAATATCCTGGCTGTGCTGCAGTGTCCTCTGCATCGATAAGGCAGGATCTGTACAGGAGGTTATAGCTCTCGCTTGGATAGACTTGTGATCATTGGTGCGGGAGGCGGTGAATTATCTGCCATGGATACCGTCCCAGGAGCCGTGTTATTAATTGATTGCTGTCTGCAGATGGCCGGAGTCCTACAGATGATGGGAATTCCCTAGGAGAACATATTCCATCAGAGCAACACAAGATCTGTTTGCAAAACCTTATACAGACAGATCCTGATAATCCAGAAAGTCTGATAATCTGATAGTATGATAGAATGTCATGTAAATCAGAAGATTTGACATTCTAAAGGCTTTCTACACTTTCAGAATATGTCAAGTCTTCTACTTTACATGACGTATTCTATCATACTGGCATAATGTCAGATTATCAGACTACTCTGGATTATCGGGATCTGTCTGTATAAAGTTATGCAGACTGATGACTGTCATATAATCTAGTGACATCGTACCCCTAGGGTTAAAGAAACTTGGGTTCATTAGTGTATATAGCCTGAAATTTAAAGGGGTTGTCAGAAACTCGGAAAATGTAATTGCCTTTTTCCAAAACCAGATCAGGTCTAGTAAGCTAAATGCACTTTAGTAGTGCTGAGCTGTAATACCAGGCACAACCTGAAACAGGGGCGGGGGGCTTGTTTTTGGAAGCTTTTGTAAACCCGAACCCTTTACTTTCCTCTTAGGCTGGCTTCACACTGCGGTCAGGTCAGGTCCGATCAGGTCAGGTTTTGTGTTCCAAAACCAGGAGAGGAACTTGCAGGGAAAAAGTATAATTGAAAGATTGACACCTGTTCTAGGTTTTGGAGTCACTCCTGGTTTTGGCACACAAAACCTGACCTGATCTGACCTGATCTGAAACCAGCCTTAGGCTACGTTCACACATTTGCGTATTTTGCTGCGCTTTTTTGCGCGCGCTTTTTGCCGCGTTTTTCGGCCGCGCAAAAAAGCGCAGCAAAATACGCAGGGGCTTTCACACACTGCGCTTTCTTTACTCCAGAAAGCGCAGTGATGTCACAGAGGGGAGGAAGAATCCTGCTTCCTCCTCCCCTCTGTGACAGCCCCATTAGATTTCACAGTGTATTAATATACACTATGAAATCTAAATTAAACAGAGGCAAATGTATGTAAAATAAAAAAGAATGAATACATCACCTCTCCGGTGCCTTCTCCCACTGTCCGTGCCTTCTGCCGCTGTCCGGTCTCCGGTTGTAAGCGAGCGGTGTACTGATAAGACCTGTGGTGACGTCAGAGGGGGGGCGTTCCCATCGCTGATTGGCTGTTCGCGGTCATGTGATATGTATCACATGACCGCGAGTGCCCGGAACGCCCCTCTGACATCACCACAGGTCCTGTCAGAAGAGATCTCACTTGGAACCGGGGATCGCACAGCGGCAGAAGGCGTCGGACAGGTGAAGTATTGATTCTTTTTTATTTTTCAGACACTTGCTTTTGTTTAATTTAGATTTCATAGTGGATATTAATACACTGTAAAGTCTAATGGGCGGCCACAGCTGTCACAGAGGGGAGGAGGAAGCAGGATTCTTCCTCCCCTCTGAGAGAATACGCAGAAGTAGCTGCGTAAACAATTGACATATCAATTGTTTACGGAGCTGCGTTTTCTCCCGGAAAACGCACTGCGTATTTTTACGCAATGTCTGCACTGCAAAGTGAATTTCCCATTCACTTTGCTGGCAGACAAAAGGCACATTGCGTATTTTGAAAAGCGCGCGTAAAAAAAACGCGGCAAAATACGCAATGTGTGAACGTAGCCTTAGGCTGGTTTCACATTGCAGTTTTTTTCCTGATCAGGTTCGATCAGGTTTGTGTGTCAAAACCAGGAGTGTCTCCAAAACTCAGAACAGGTGTCAATCCTCCAATTATAGTTTTTCTCTGCAAGTTCCTCTCCTGGTTCCTCTCCTGGTTTTGGCACACAAACCTGATTGAACCTGATCAGGGAAAAAACTGCCGTGTGAAACCAGCCTTAGGCCGGCTTCACACCGCGGTACAATCAGGTCCGGGGCTGTCCGGAGTGAACATGACAGCCCCAGACCCGATTTTGCTGTAATGTTGCCGGATGGAGCCGGGTGGCAGATATCTGCCATCCGGTTTCCATCTGTCCAGGAGGATCCGGGACAATTCGGATTGTCAGGCCGAAAAATCTGACCAATTCGGATCCTCCCGGATCAGGGGCAATCCGGCGCTCCCTAACTTGGGAGTCTATGGCACCGGATTGCCCAGATCCGGGAGGAATCGGGAACTGGGCACTGGCGGCTGCAGTTCAGCGTGAGCTATGCTGAACTTCAGCACCAGGAAGCTGTCCCCTGTGAAGTGGTTCAGTACCATTTCAGCAGGGGATGGCTACCTCAGCTGCGCTCTGCAGCATCCGGCTACAAACAGGACCAGAGAGCATATTAACCCTCCGGTTCTATTTGTCCTGAGCTGTCAGGCTGTTTCCGGTGCCTGACAGGGCACAAATCAAGGTGTCTGGCTTACCACCACGGCACAATCGGGTCCGGGGCTGTCTGATGTGATTCGAACAGCCCTGGACCCGATTTGCAAACAGAACCAGAGGGCAGATATGCCCTCCGATCCAGTTTGCAGCCGGATGCTGCTGATAGCAGCCACAGCTGCTGCAATTTCAAGATCAAGGCTAGCGGGGAGCTAGCTGCGGTCCTGAAATCACAGCAGGGGACAGCTGGCGGTGCTGAAGTTTAGCAGTGCTCGCTGCTAAACTTCAGCCACCAGTTAACAGATCATCCCGTATCTGGGCAATCCGGCGCCAGAGACTCCCATGTTAAAGAGCGCAGGATTGCCCCGGATCCGGGAGGATCCGAAATGGGCAGATTTTTTGCCCCGGACACAAAAATGTTGCTTGCAACATTTTTGTGTCCGAGAGAAAAATCTGAATTGTCCTGGATCCTCCCGGACAGATGGAAACCAGATGGTTCTTAGCTACCATCCGGTTCCATCCGGCCCCATAGGGCTGCATTAGCACAATATCGGGTCCGGGGCTGTCAGGTTCACCCCGGACAACCCCGGTCCTGATTGTGCCATGATGTGAAGCCAGCCTTAGTCAGCATTTGTCTAGATATTTGTAGACAGTGAGCCCTTGCAGGCAGGATCCTCCTGGACCTGTCTGTGCCTTGTATTGCTCATGTTTATTGTACTTGTCTATGTATGCCCTTATCACATTTAAAGTGCCATGGGCTAAATGGCGCTATAAAAATGAATAGTAGTAATAATAATAATATTGTATTATGCTCCAGTCACGTTTAGTTTTGGCCTGTCATTTGTTTGATCTACAGTTGCGCCCCCTAGTGGTTCATAGTTTATGTTGATGTATCTTAAACAATTGCGTAAAAATATGCAGTAATGCAGTGGCACCTGTGCAGCTTTTGATGTGATTTGAGGGTATAGATTCTGTATCTGTGTTACACAAATTGTTAAATAACAGCTATTTTCATACCATGATATTTATTGAAAGCCAAAAAAGCAAAATTAGAAATCTTACAATCATTGATCACTGGAGCCTTTTAAGACTCAGACTTCCTGTTATGTCAGGAAGAGTTTTTAGCAGTCTTATTATCATCAGAGGCAGAATTACAATGAGAGCTCACCTCCTCCTCCTGTACTATGACTGATAATACCTCTATATACAGTAGATAACACAGGATCCATCATTCACAATAGGTGATGTCACAGCTCACCTCCTCCTGTACAATGACTGATAACATATCTATATACAGTAGATAATACAGGATCCGCCATTCACAATAGGTGATATCACAGCTCACCTCCTCCTGTACAATGACTGATAACACCTCTATATACAGTAGATAACACAGGATCCACCATTCACAATAGGTGATATCACAGCTCACCTCCTCCTGTACAATGACTGATAACATATCTATATACAGTAGATAACACAGGATCCACCATTCACAATAGGTGATATCACAGCTCACCTCCTCCTCCTCCTGTACGATGACTGATAACACCTCTATATACAGTAGATAACACAGGATCCACCATTCACAATAGGTGATATCACAGCTCACCTCCTCCTCCTCCTGTACGATGACTGATAACACCTCTATATACAGTAGATAACACAGGATCCACCATTCACAATAGGTGATATCACAGCTCACCTCCTCCTCCTCCTGTACGATGACTGATAACACCTCTATATACAGTAGATAACACAGGATCCACCATTCACAATAGGTGATATCACAGCTCACCTCCTCCTGTACAATGACTGATAACATATCTATATACAGTAGATAACACAGGATCCACCATTCACAATAGGTGATATCACAGCTCACCTCCTCCTGTACAATGACTGATAACACCTCTATATACAGTAGATAACACAGGATCCACCATTCACAATAGGTGATGTGACAGCTCACCTCCTCCTCCTGTACAATGACTGATAACACTGGATCCACCATTCACAATAGGTGATATCACAGCTCACCTCCTCCTCCTGTACAATGACTGATAACACTGGATCCACCATTCACAATAGGTGATATCACAGCTCACCTCCTCCTCCTGTACAATGACTGATAACATGTGAATTTTCTAAAATAGGAATTTGTCAAAAAAAAAAAAAAAGCTCCAGTGAGAAAATGAATGTAATTAGTAAAAAAATAAAAAATAAAAAAAATACATTAACACAAAATGCTAATGTAAGCAAAAGGTCATTTTCTGATGACGCATTGAATTTGAGATGGGTTAAATAGGGATTGTGCAAAGTTCTTGAACATTTCATGTACCGTATATACTCGTGTATAAGCCGACCCGTGTATAAGCCGACCCCCCTACTTTTGCCCCCAAAACCTCGGAAAACCTATTGACTCGTGTATAAGCCGAGGGTGGACTCCAGCACAGGTATACAGCCCCAGCAGTGTGCTATACAGGCCCCCCCAGTGGTATACAGGTCCCAGCAGTATGGTATACAGCAGCCCCAGTGGTATATACAGCATCCCCCAGTATATACAGCAGCATCCCCCTATATACAGCATCCTCCTATATACAGCATCCCCCTATATACAGCAGCCCCCATTTACAGCATCCTCCATATACAGCATCCCCAGTATATACAGCATCCCCCTATATACAGCAGCCCCCATATACAGCATCCCCCTATATACAGCAGCCCCCATATACAGCATCCCCAGTATATACAGCATCCCCAGTATATACAGCATCCCCCTAATACAGCAGCCCCCATATACAGCATTCCCCTATATACAGCAGCCCCCATATACAGCATCCCCAGTATATACAGCATCCCCAGTATATACAGCATCCCCCTATATACAGCAGCCCCCATATACAGCATCCCCCTATATACAGCAGCCCCAGTATATACAGCATCCCCAGTATATACAGCATCCCCCTATATACAGCAGCCCCCATATACAGCATCCCCCTATATACAGCAGCCCCAGTATATACAGCATCCCCAGTATATACAGCATCCCCCTATATACAGCAGCCCCCATATACAGCATCCCCAGTATATACAGCATCCCCAGTATATACAGCATCCCCCTATATACAGCAGCCCCCATATACAGCATCCCCAGTATATACAGCATCCCCAGTATATACAGCATCCCCCTATATACAGCAGCCCCCATATACAGCATCCCCCTATATACAGCAGCCCCAGTATATACAGCATCCCCAGTATATACAGCATCCCCCTATATACAGCAGCCCCCATATATAGCATCCCCAGTATATACAGCATCCCCCTACAGCCTGTAACTTCCAGTGTCCCCACTCTGACATTCTGTGGGGACACCGGGTTGCACTTACCCCGGTGACGCCAGGAGGACCAAGGGGACCGCAGCGAGGACTCTGGAGCGGCGTGGCCGGTGCTCTGCTGGATTCTCCCGCCTGGCACCACGCAGCACACCCCGCCGCTGCAGTAATCAGCTGGGAGCTGTCGGGGAGCGGAGGACGGGAGGCAGAGACGGTCCACCTGCATAGAGCTCCGGTGCACAGAGCTCTGTGGCTGACAGGTGAGGACCGTTGGGAGAGGTCCCGTTCTGGCTGCCTCTTCCTCCTTTGTGTGCAATAGCCTGGCGCCATCTTCCCCACATAGCCCCGCCCACGAAGCCTCAGGAGCGGGACGAGTGCCATTAGCCACAGCTTGTTACCGTATTGACCCGTGTATAAGCCGAGGGGAGACTTTTCAGCCCATTTTTTGGGCTGAAAAACTCGGCTTATACACGAGTATATACGGTAATTGGGATCTGTAAACCGCTCTTTTTCCTTCCCTTTGATGTGACTGACACATGTCTGACCCCGCTAACCTCTGTAGCAGGCGGTGCTGGTTTCTGATCTCTGGCTTCCTATCGCCCCCTGTTGGCCGGTCCATGGCAGCACGGCTCCTCTCGCCCCACTGACCCCTCCATGTGATCCTCTCTTGCAGTGATACAGTCTGTTCTGGGCATTAGTGATGAGAAGGCCCGGCTGTCCGCCTTACATGAATTCCTCAGCTCTCGGAGTTACATCCAGGGCTACACTTTTTCTCAGGCCGATGTGGAGGTGTACAGGCAGCTGGCGGTGCCCCCACCTGATCATTACTTCCATGTGGTGCGGTGGTACCGACACATAACAGCAATCTCATCAGACCCTACAATGCAAAGCAACTCACATAACGCGCAGCCATGTGAGTAGTCCTCCTGTGAGCATGCCTGGAAATGCTTTATTATTTTTATTTTTTTTTGCATGAAATGCATCTGCTCTTTAATGCATAAGTGACATCACCTGCGTTCATAAAACATTACAGCTTGTATTGTGCTCCAGAACTGCATTCACATTCCTGCTGGCTTCAGAGCTGAAATCTCTCTGCATTCTCTGCTTGTTCATCATCTGCACCACACTTTCTCTGGCGAATGAAATTTTTATTTTCCCATATTGTAGTACAGAGGTTACTATGTCATCATATTGCTCTGGGTGCACATGTTGGGTGTAGTAACCTTATATTCGGCTTTCATCCAACGTCCGTAAGGTCATGAATGGGGAAATCACAGAGGAAAATCCTAAATGGTCACATCATGGAGGGTCTGCTGTGATGTCAAAGTTAATACCCCTGATTAAGACATTAAAATCTTATGGCAAAGATACTCCATTACTGTATGATCAGTGAGACCCGCTACAGCCTAAGAATAAAGGGGGTGATCATTGGGATCCACCTATCCTGAGAATGAAGAGGCTGCACCATGAATTCAGCTGTGCAGTCCCCAACATAATGGCGAGGCCCCAGGAGCTGCTGTGTAAGGAAACACTGAGGGGTAGTGATGAATGAATCAATTCTCAGGGCCAGGTTAAGTGGCCAGATCAGAAGTCTGTAAACACCGCATGAGAGCCCTAATGACCTCCAATGTGTCGGCATCACCAGGTGCCTCTTCTGATTTGTTGTGCCGGCATGAGATCATGAGCATATTACCCTACAGCGATGACGTGACACCGGGCATGCTAATCAGAAGAAATACCAAAGACCTCAGCAGGGAGGTGAACAGTTCACAGGACCCCTGCCCGGCAGCCACGCATGACTAATGTGGCCACTAACCCAGGGTTCTGTGAATGGATTCGCTTATCTCTAGTCATTCATTCTTAAGGGCCTGTCACACGTGTCAATGTCACCCGCGATATCGCTCCTGCGTCACAAATTATTAATCGCCTGAGCGATGTGGAATTATCGCAGGTAAGATGTCACACGCGTCAATATGACCCAGCGATGCGGTGATGTCGCCATCTTGCGAGCAATTTTATTTAGTCGTTTGTACGATGTCAAAATAGAAAATACGTCGCGGAGTTTAGTGTCACACGCAGCGATGCACAAGGTCTACTGAGCGATGAGCGACAGGTTTTACATCTGGCAGTGAAACCTGCGATCGGCGATCAGCGACATATTGCTGGTTGCATCGCTTGGTCACACGCTTCAATGTCGCTCCTGCGTCACTTTTACGTCGCTTGAGCGACTGAAAATCCGTGACGTACGAGCGACATTGACAGCGATATCGACGCGTGTGACATACCCTTTAGGTCAGATTCTCACTGATCACACAGTAATGGCATTTCTAGCCATATCCAATCATTTTGTGACTTGGGAATAACCCTCTAGACTAGAGGGGTGGTCTGTTATCAGAAAAAGTGGTGAAGGCAGGTAATGCCTTGAAATAATAAATTAAGCCTTCTTTACTAGTGATGAACGAGCACTATAATAATCGGGTGATCAGTACTGCAAACGAGCAAGTCAGATGCTCGGACGGGCGTGATTTAAGTGCAGAGTATAATGGAAGTCTATGGTGGAACTCAAGCATTTTTGCAGAAGATGTTCTGGAAAATGCTTGAGTTTTCCATTGACTTCCATTATATTCAGTACTTGATTCACGCCTGTCCGAGTGTCTGACCTGCTCGTTTGCCGTACTGCTCACCCGAGCATTGTAGTGCTCGCTCATCACTGTTACTTGCCTGTCAAAATCGTCCAGCCCCTCTCCTACCTGCCGGGTGGTATCTCCTCTACAATATGTGATCACCACTGTCAGTCACTGACCTCGCAGATCACCTGTTGTGTATCTCAGCATAGCCACTCCAGTCAATGATTGTACACAGTAGGCAGAGCCACATATTTAGAGGTGTGTCGGTGAAAGTGCCCTGACCCTTAATTCTTCTAATTGTGAGGATTCGGGGATCAGACCCCACAGCGGGTATCCAGTGTTAAGCCTTCAATTAAAACAACTGGAAAAAAATTAAAAAGTCTTGTTCTATAGGGCAACAGGTTCCTGTTCACTAAAGTGCATATTACTGCTGTAATTGATGAAATCTCCCAATCTTGTAACTATTAATAATCTGCTTTATGTTATTCCCAGGTAAGGGGAAACGCACACAACCTGTATGGACGCCTCCAGCAGCAACAGAACAACCCCAACTGCGGCTGTACAACAGTCTGACCCGCAACAAGGTGACGGCAAAAGAAATGTGGTAACAAAGCAAATCCCCTTTAATTATTCTCTTATCCTCTATGCTGTCATCTTACCTGGATGTAAGATCTCTGCCATGTCCATCTGTCTCATAAGACCCCGTTACACGGCACGACATCTTTAACAATGTCGCTGATACGTCACGGTTTGGAAGCGTTCCAGCAACATCTTTGCAATCTCGTTTGCGTGTGACTTTGCCGAATTGTAACGATAAATCGTTGGGTCGCTGATCACAGGTTTGAGAACATGTTCACAAACCACACAATCAACGATCAGCGAAACCTGGTATATCGTTGTGTTTAACACCGCGATAACGATGTCGTTTACAATTAAGCAGGTATCGTTCACTGGGTTGTGCGAACAATACCTGCTCACAACATCATTTGTGAGTTGTCCACAATATCTAGACGTGTGACATCTCACCAACGATGTCTGCAACGACCGCGTGCCCACAAGATCTTTGCGGACATCATTCCAACGTCGTGCCGTGTAACGGTACCTATACTGATACTGCTACACCTTTCAAAAGAGTAACAGCAGTGATTGGTGGGGGTCTCAGTGGTCAAACCGCAACTAAACTAGTCGATATCCCCATACTGTGGATGGGTTATCACTAGTCATAAGTGAGCACTGCCATGCACGAGTGCTCAGTACTCGTGTTGAACAGTTGGATCTCAGATAGGTGCGACTCGAGTGCTGAGTATAATGGAAATCATTTGGAAACTCAAGCATTTTTCCTGAAGATTTTCCCATTGATTTCCATTATTCTTTGTACTCAAGTTGCACCCATCTGAGTGTCCAACTGTGTAATACGAGTACTGAGCACGCGAGCATTGTAGTGCTCGCTTATCACTAATTAAAACGTATTCTTGGCAAAACACAATAATTATTATAATTGTGGATAAATTCTTTACCTTTTGTTATATAATAATAATGATCTTTATTTATATAGCACCAACATATTCCGCAGCGCTTCACAATTCAGATGTTCATATTCAAGCAATCATAAGAAACAATTATCAGAAATTACAATACAATACAAAGCATAATACAATAATTAAAGCAAAATAACAGCCCTGCTCATAAGAACTTAGAATCTAACAATGAGGTGGGGGTGACACAAAGTACAGGTGCTTATTTACAATGATGGTATAGTCAACTTGAGGATGGGGAACAGATAGGAGCAGCATAAGTGGCCACCAACCATTATTTGTGATGCATTTGAAACTGGTTGACCGGATAGGCAATGTCTAAGCGACTTAGACTAGGGATCATGAAAGGCCTCCCTAAAAAGATGTGTTTTTAGGGATCGCCTGAAACTATGTAAGGTGTGGATACACCTAATTTCTTGGGGTAGAGCATTCCAGAGAATTGGTGCAGCTCAGGAGAAGTCTTGGAGATGGGAGTAGGATGTTCGGATTAATGCAGAAGTTAGTCTAAAGTCACTTCCAGACCGAACAGAACAGGTGGGGTGATAGGCTGGTGATATTGGCCTCATCTAGGGCCACCCCCATACTGAAATGGGCCGGTTTGGGTCTGAGGCCGCTAACTTCACAACAGCAGGCAGCGTGGTGAGTGTGCCGACAGCATGGACACCCCCCCCCCCCCCCCCCCGCTCTTCACCTCTCAAAACTACGCTAGCACCCCCGGTCCTTACCTACATGTCAATGCCTCCCAGGGTTAGGTGCACCAGCCCACCCCTGGTAGAGAGATAGGGAGGTGCTGCACTGTGAAGTGGGTGAGAACAAGCAGTTTGAATTGGATCCTATAGTGTATAGGCAGCTAGTGCAATGATTGGCATAGAGCAGAAGCGTCTGAGTAACGGTTAGCTAGATAGGTGATCCTGGGTGCTGTATTGAGCACTGGAAAGGGGAAAGTCTAGTGCGGGGGAGGCCAATTAAAAGAGATAGTCAAGACAGGAGTGAATCAGGGCCACAGTGAGGGTTTTTGTGGTTTCCAAGGTAAGAAAGGAGCGAATTCTAGAGATGTTCTTCAGGCGCAAGAGCAGGCGAGAGATTGTATATATGGGGTGAAGGAAAGATAAGAGTCAAGCATAACACCCAGACAGCGAACCTGCTGACTAGGTGTTATCGTAGTGCCACACACTAAGAGAGAGATGTCAGATTTAGGGAGGTTAGTGGAGGGCGGGAGTAGAAGTACGGTAGTTCAGTTTTGGAAAGGTTGAGTTTCAGATAGAGAGGGGACATGAAATTGGAGACTGCGGTTAGACAGTCATTGGTGTTCTTTATTAGAGCGGGAGTAAGGGGAAGAAGTGTATAGTTGTGTGTCATCAGCATAAAGATGGTACTGGAAGCCAAATCTGCTGATGGTCTGTCCAATTGGGGATGGGTAGAGTGAGAAGAGAAGAGGTCCAAGGACTGAACCCTGAGGGACCCCAATAGTGAGGGGAGTAAGGGGAGCCAGCAAATTATACACTGAAAGAGCAGTCAGAGAGATAGGAAGTGAGCCAGGAGAGAGCCATGTCCTTTATTCCGATGGAGTGCAGCATAGAGAGTAGAAGATGGTGGTCAGCTGTGTCAAAAGCTGCAGAAAGGTCAAGAAGGATAAGCAGAGAGTGGTCACCATTACGTTTTGCTGTCAGAAGGTCATTGGTCACTTTGATAAGGGCAGTTTCTGTAGAGTGTAAGGGGCTTAAGCCAGACTGCAATGGATCTAAAAGAGAGTGAGTGGAGAGGTAACGGGCGCTCCAGGATTTTAGAGATGAAGGGGAGATTGGAGACTGGTCTGTAGTTATTTGTGCAGGATGGGTCTAGAGAAGTTTTCTTTAATAATGGAGTAATGATCGAGTGTTTGAAGGAGGAGGTGAAGATGCCAGAAGAGAGGGAGAAATTGGAGATTTTGGTTAGGTAGCTATAGCTTTTCTGGTCATCATAATGGGAGACCCAGACAATGGGGTTTAGGGCACTGCCCTCCGGAGGTCACACTAGGTACTACAAGTTTGTAGACACCGCCTCCTCCGCTTATAAACCCCTACCGCAGGGAACATCCTCAGTTTTAAACTTAGTGTGCTCGGAGGATCACGCTTTGCTTGCACTTCACTGCATTCTCACTACTTACGTGATGGCGTCTGAAGACAAGGTAATACGGTCCTATCGGGACCTGTGACAGCCTCCCCGCTCACCCTTAGTGGCACACGCTGGTGGAGGTACCGGAGGGCCTAGAGCCTGGACACTTCGTGTTCTCCCGGTACGCTGTTACGCTCCTCTCCACCCCTCTCTGGGGGCTCTGGAGAGTGGGAGATGGGAGCCTTGCACAGCTCCGCTCCGTCCGAGGCCTCCCTAAATGGTGCTTACAGACCGGACTGGAGCCAGCCCAGTCCGAGGCCTCCCTAAATGGTGCTTACACTCCGGACTGGTGCTGAGCGGCCCAGTCTGAGGCCTCCCTAAATGGTGCTTACAGACCAGACTGGTGCTGCACCCCCGTCCGAGGCCTCCCTAAATGGTGCTTACAGACCGGACCGGCACTGAGGCACTCTGTGTCTCCTGTGTGCCTGGGGGTAGTGTCTGGCACTTTATGTGTTTCATGACACTCAGACCGCGCGTTACCCTCGGGTCCGCGGTTCTGCGGGTGTACCCTGTGCTGGGGTCACCCTGGCTGACCGCCCTGTGTGTCACAGGGGCTGAGGCCGTAGGCTGCGGATGTTTGTCCCCTCATGCTGTGGATGGTGTACATGCAGTCTGTGTATAATGTTTTTACACTCTTTCCCGCGCTGCGGGCTCCGGCTCCCTCATGCTGTGGATGCTTGGAGGATGGGAAGCAGCCCGTGCGGTGACGTCATCGCTGGGCGTGTGTGTGTGTTTCCCGCGTGTCTTCGGCGCCGCCCACAGTTTCACTGTCGGCGGCCATCTTTACCCTCACTTCCCGGTTGGGATTCTTATGCAGCGTGCGTCTGCACTCAAAGAGGGGAGACCGGAAACCGTCGCGGAGGCCCACACACACACCGCTTCCTCATACCGCTATACTGCGGTCGGTAAGCCACCGGGATTCCCGGTTTTGTTGTCGGCATTTTGGCTTATTTTCCCCTACTGTGGCGATGTCCTCAGCTGGGAAGCGTGCTGCTAAGGCGGCAGTAACCACCATTACCTGTGCTACATGCAATGGTACACTGGTGGAGGGGTCCTGCAATAACTGCGGACGCCCAGAGGCCCGGGCTGACACTGCTGAGTCAGCAGCCCCGGTGCTGCACCCTGAGGTTCAGGTGATCTCAGGGCCATGGGAGACTCAGAATAAGATCAATGAATCTCTGCTGTCTCAGCTGTCCTCCATGTCGCAATCCCTGGAGGCACTTAATAGGAGACTGGATAGCCCAGCTACTCCATCCAGTTACCCCCGGGTGTCCCCCTCTTCTGCTGCGAGACCCCTTAAGCGGGCTCGTCGTGAGGATTCACCCGAGCTCCATACTCTCTCTGAGGAGGAGCGTTCCTCTGATGGTGAGGAAGATGATGGGGGTTCAACTTTCGGGTCAGTATCTAGGTCTGAACCTCCAGACGGGGTGGAGGATCTGGTTTCCTCTATTAACGAGACCTTACGTCTCGTGACACCCCCTGAGGAGATGGCTGTACACCCGAAGGAGGTCTATCAATGGCTGCGGCCGGAGGCTAGACCTAGTGGCTCCTTCTTGGACCACACCAACTTTGGAAGGGTGGTTAGGACACCCAGGTTGCATCCTGGGCGGCGTTATGTCCGAAAACCAAAGGACACTCGCTTCCCCTTCCCCCAGGAGGTGCTTCAGGAGTGGTCGCAGTCCCCGAAGGTGGACGCTTCCATGACCAGGATTGCTGCACGCTCCCTATTTTCTGCCTCTGATAGCTCCTCGTTGAAGGATGCGACTGATAGACAGGTCGAGCAACTCGCCAAGTCTTCCTATGAGGCTGTGGGGACTTCATTTGCCCCCAATTTTGCCGCGGTTTGGACCTTACAAGCAATAACTACCTGCTTGGATGGTATCGCGGAACTGGCTAGGTCCAGTCCAGAGGTCATGGCGCTTACCGAGAGAGCAAGAGCCTATGCGGACTACGCCAGGACGGCGTCTCTGGAAACTGCTACTCGCTCAGCTGTGGCCTCGGCCAATGCTATTGCGATTCGCAGGTTGTTGTGGCTGCGTCTCTGGGACTCAGATGCCACATCTAAGAAGATTTTGCAGAATCTTCCATTTGCTGGTGACAGGCTGTTTGGCACTGAACTGGACAAGCTGATAAAGGATTCTGCTGAGTCTAAGATACCGCAGAATAAACCTAAGCCACGCTATACTGTGAAAAGGAACCCAAAGCAGTGGTCCTTTCGTTCCAGCTCGCAGTCATCAGCATCGTCCGCGCGTGCGGACCGAGGGGGCAAGCCTGCTTCGCAGTGGCGCACTAAAATCGCCCCAAGAAGCCAGCGGGGGCTGCAGCTGCCACCCCCAAACCCGCCTCCACATGACTCGCTCTGCCTTCCTGCCTCCCCACAGGTGGGGGGCCGCTTGTCTCGCTTTCAAGACAAGTGGCTTCTTCACGTTCAAGATCAGTGGGTTCGAGACGTGCTCTCGCGAGGTTACAGGATAGAGCTGACGTCAAAACCTATACACCGATTCCATCGGTCGGTCCCATCACCAGACAAGGCTCAGGCTTTCCACCTGGTGTTGGAGGGTCTCCGCAGGGACGGAGTGGTGGTCCCGGTGCCTTCCGGGGAGAGGTTTCGGGGTTTTTACTCCAACCTCTTCATTGTCCCGAAGAAGGACGGATCCTTCCGCCCGGTTCTGGACCTGAAGTTGTTCAACCATCACGTATTGGTTCGGAAGTTCCGTATGGAATCACTGCGCTCCGTGATCGCAGCTGTGTCACAGGACTTCCTAGCGTCCATAGATATCCGAGACGCTTACCTTCACGTGCCCATTGCACCGGCTCATTAGCGCTGGTTGAGTTTCGCAGTGGGGGAAGAACACTTCCAATTTGTGGCGCTGCCGTTCGGGTTGGCCTCGGCACCGAGGGTGTTCACAAAAGTGATGGCCTCCATGATGGCTCTCCTGCACGTGCAGGGGCACGCCGTAATACCCTACCTGGACGACCTGCTGGTCAGGGCGCCATCGGAACACCTTTGTCGGCAAAGCCTAGAGGTAACCATGAAGTCTTTGGAACAGTTCGGGTGGCTTCTCAATATCCAGAAGTCGACCCTGGTTCCGACCCAGTCACTGACATATCTGGGCATGGACTTCCACACGGACTCAGCCCTAGTGTCTCTGCCACGAGTCAAGCAGAAGGCGATCCAATCAGGAGTGCAAGCAGTCCTCCTGTCACCACAATCATCCCCTCGGGTGTTGATGAAGCTGGTGGGTCGCATGGTGACGGCGATAGAGGCGGTGCTTTTTGCACAATTTCGCCTCCGTCCTCTCCAGCTGGAGATTCTACGCAGGTGGGACAAGAGGACGATCTCGCTGAATCGGCTGGTGACGCTGTCACAACCGACCAGAGATTCCCTGCAGTGGTGGCTACAACCGCATCACTTGTCTCGGGCCGGTCCTTCATAAAAACGTCTTGGTTAGTGGTGACCACCGACGCCAGTCTGAAGGGCTGGGGTGCGGTGTTCTTACACCACAGGGCCCAAGGCCTCTGGACTCAGTCGGAGTCGGCGTTGCAGATCAACGTACTGGAGATCAAGGCGATCTATCTGGCACTCCTGGCTTTTCAGAGATTCCTCTCAGGACAACCCATTCGGGTTCAGTCCGACAATGCGACGGTCGTCGCTTATATAAATCATCAAGGAGGAACCAGGAGTGCAGAGGCTCTGGCCGAAGTCCACCGCATCCTATACTGGGCGGAGGACAACAACTGCCTGATTTCCGCAGTTCACATCCCAGGGGTCGAAAACTGGGAGGCCGACTATCTGAGCAGGCAGGGGATGGACGCCGGAGAGTGGTCTCTTCATCCAGACGTCTTCCAGGACATCTGCAGCAGATGGGGCACTCCGGACGTGGATCTGATGGCCTCACGGCTGAATCATCAGGTTCCGCAATACATGGCGAGGGCATGGGACCCCCAGTCTCTGGGAGCGGACGCCCTGATCTTGACTTGGTTCAGATTCCATCTACCATATGTGTTCCCTCCTCTGGCTCTGATTCCCAGGGTGCTGTGGAAAATCAGGTCGGAATGCAGGGTAGCCATTCTAGTGGCTCCAGACTGGCCCAGGAGGTCCTGGTATCCGGACCTGTGGCAACTGTCAGGCGGAGACAGGTGGGCTCTTCCAGAACGCGCAGATCTTCTCGCGCAAGGCCCATTCTTCCATCTCAATTCCAGGGCCCTCAGATTGACTGCATGGCTCTTGAGGCCTGGCTGCTGACCTCCAGGGGGTTCTCCCCTACGGTGGTTGCCACTATGAATCGGGCTAGAAAGCCAGTTTCCAGGAAGATGTACCACAGGACGTGGAAACTCTTTTTTACCTGGTGTGCCTCTGGGGGGCGGTCCCCGTGGCCCTTGTCCATCCCGACGTTGTTGTCCTTCCTACAGTCGGGTTTGGAGTTGGGATTATCCCTTGGCTCTTTAAAAGGTCAAGTCTCGGCACTTTCTGTGCTGTTTGACAGGCGATTGGCGCTCCTCCCGAAGGTTCGTCAATTTCTGCAGGGGTGTCGCGGATGGTTCCGCCCTACAAGAGACCTCTGGATCCGTGGGACCTTAACATGGTTCTGGCGGCATTGCAGAAACCGCCGTTTGAGCCTCTGAGGGATGTTTCTCTATCTCGTCTGTCCCAGAAAGTGGCTTTTCTGGTGGCGATTACATCTCTGAGGAGGGTCTCAGAATTGGCTGCACTATCGTGCAAGTCACCCTTTCTGGTGGTTCACCAAGACAAGGTGGTGTTGCGCCCACGGCCAGAATTCTTGCCGAAGGTGGTTTCAACGTTTCACCTAAACCAGGAGATTGTTCTCCCATCATTTTGCCCCGCTCCCGTTCATCAGGTGGAGCGCGACCTCCATACTCTGGATCTCGTGAGAGCTATACGCATTTATGTGTCCAGGACCGCCTCCTTTAGGAGTTCGGAGTCCTTATTTGTTCTTACGACAGGTCGCTGTAAGGGGTCCGCGGCTTCGAAGTCAACCTTAGCCAGGTGGATTAAGGCTTCCATTCAAGAGGCTTACCGGTTTTCTGGTTTGCCTCTCCCGGTGGGATTGAAGGCTCACTCTACCAGAGCCGTAGGTGCCTCATGGGCCTTGCGACATCGAGCATCTGCTCTACAGGTGTGTCAGGCGGCCACTTGGTCCAGCCTGCACACTTTCTCTAAGCACTATATGGTGCATGCCCATGCCTCTGCGGATGCAAGCTTGGGCAGGCGGGTTCTCCAGGCGGCGGTTGCCCACCTTTAAAGGGAACCATGTGTTATCCGTCTTGTTGAGGAACTCTTCCCGCCCTGGGGTATTGCTTTAGGACATCCCCATTGTCTGGGTCTCCCATTATGATGACCAGAAAAAAGAGAATTTTGTTTACGTACCGTAAATTCTTTTTTCTTTAATCATCAATGGGAGACCCAGTACCCACCCAGTTGTTCCTTTGCATGTGTTGCATTGGCTCTGTTCTCTGTTGAGACAGTGTTTGCCGGGTTGTTGAACCGTTTGTGCACGGCGTTCTTCCCGATGTTTCGGGTGTGGTTTATTTTTCCTCCTCGCAGCTTGTAGACCAAACTGAGGATGTTCCCTGCGGTAGGGGTTTATAAGCGGAGGAGGCGGTGTCTACAAACTTGTAGTACCTAGTGTGACCTCCGGAGGGCAGTGCCCTAAACCCCATTGTCTGGGTCTCCCATTGATGATTAAAGAAAAAAGAATTTACGGTACGTAAACAAAATTCTCTTTATTTTAGCTATATCTCTGCTTGCTGTCAGTGGATGGAAACGAGCCTATGTTGACTTTGCCCTAAATTCACAGCTTAACAAGTGTTAACAAAAAATAACTTTCACTGAGGAAAGTGCAATCAGGCTGGGGTGTAGGACCGCAGAGAAGCTCGTATGGGGTAAGGACACACAAGGCGGGATTTTTCTATCACTGACTTTGGCGCATAGTCTTGTGTTGGGCCGAATTCAGACGTCCGCTTTTGTTGCACATGTTTTTTCTGTGTTTATCACAGATCCCTTTTCCCATGCACTTTTTTTTTTTTTTTTTTTTTTTTTTTACACATTATGAGAAAAACCGATGGGGCACAAATGGTCAAGATGGACACAGACCAAAAATAGGTGAAAATTAGATCCCATGCACTGAGCGCGAGCCATTTTTCTCAAATGCAAAATGTATAACTAAATGAGGTCTAGTCCATATTTCTTCTCTTTTCTGCTTTCGTGGGCAGGATTTCCAATGTGTAAACTGATTCCATTCAGCAGCCGAGCTCAGAGAGGGGCAGATTTAAAGCTCAACACCTTACAAAGTTACTGAACAGTTTGCATTTATCATCTTTTAGTCAGATTGAACAAGATGTTTCATTTGTAGCCTCCTAAAAATGGATTTTCCTTATACTTTAACAGAAATTTTTTTTTATCATCTCACTTTTTTTTTAGGAAGTGTTTGTACCACAGAATGGTAAGAAGGTCACGTGGTATTGCTGTGGACCCACTGTGTACGATGCATCACACATGGGACACGCCAGGTGAGGACGGGGCACAGAACACCATATTCTGGTCACCAAAGTTGGATTTAAAGCCAAATTCTGTCTCTTTTCTTGTCACAGGTCTTGCCTCACCTTACTCTTCCCTTTGCTTCTTCTCAGGTCATATATATCCTTTGATATCCTCAGAAGAGTCTTAAAGGACTACTTTAATTACGACGTCTTTTACTGTATGAACATCACAGACATTGATGACAAGGTGCAGCCTCTACTTCATTCATTTCTTGTATTTTGTGCTCCTGCTACAGAGAAGTCATTGTTGTTTTCTTACCTTTTCTCCAGATCATAAAGCGGGCCAGACAGAACTATTTGTTTCAGCAATACAAAGAGAGCAAACCTGAGGCCACCACTGTACTGGGCGACGTGAGGACGGCACTGACGGTATGTCCAGCAAAGGAGATTAGGTTTTGCATGGGGTGTAAGACAGACTATCCGGATATTCACTAAGTATATAAGCCAGTTCTATAGTCAATCATCCATCATTTACATCAACAGCAAATGTAACCTCATTACTACAGATCACTCTGCATGTATTATACTCCAGAGCTGCACTCACTATTCTGCTGGTGTAGTCACTGTGTACATACATTACATTACTGATCCTGAGTTACCTCCTGTATTATACTCCAGAGCTGCACTCACTATTCTGCTGGTGCAGTCACTGAGTGCATACATTACATTACTGATCCTGAGTTACCTTCTGTATTATACTCCAGAGCTGCACTCACTATTCTGCTGGTGGAGTCACTGTGTACATATATTACATTACTGATCCTGAGTTGCCTCCTGTTTTATACTCCAGAGCTGCACTCACTATTCTGCTGGTGTAGTCACTGTGTACATACATTACATTACTGATCCTGAGTTACCTCCTCTATTATACTCCAGAGCTGCACTCACTATTCTGCTGGTGCAGTCACTGTGTACATACATTACTGATCCTGAGTTGCCTCCTGTATTATACTCCAGAGCTGCACTCACTATTCTGCTGGTGCAGTCACTGTGTACATACATTACATTACTGATCCTGTACTGATCCTGAGTTACCTCCTCTATTATACTCCAGAGCTGCACTCACTATTCTGCTGGTGCAGTCACTGAGTGCATAGATTACATTACTGATCCTAAGTTACGTCCTGTATTATACTTCAGAGCTGCACTCACTATTCTGCTGATGCAGTCACTGTGTACATACATTACATTACTGATCCTGAGTTTCCTCCTGTATTATACTCCAGAGCTGCACTCACTATTCTGCTGGTACAGCCACTGTGTACATACATTACATTACTGATCCTGAGTTACCTCCTGTATTATACTCCAGAGCTGCACTCACTATTCTGCTGGTGCAGTCACTGTGTACATACATTACATTACTGATCCTGAGTTACCCCCTGTATTATACTCCAGAGCTGCACTCACTATTCTGCTGGTGCAGTCACTGTGTACATACATCACATTACTGATCCTGAGTTTCCTCCTGTATTATACTCCAGAGCTGCACTCACTATTCTGCTGGTGCAGTCACTGTGTACATAAATTACATTACTGATAATGAGTTAGCGAGCTGGATTCACAATTCTTCAGAGCAAAAATCTCCTGCCTCCCCTTCATGTTTGCCATCACAGTGTGGGCTCAGGTGATTTGTATTGATTTTCCTCTAGGAATCATGCAGACATCTGATGAAGAATACACTGACTGCCCTCTATGTTATAGGCACTCTTATGGTGCTGTCACACAGCACGATCTGGCCTGCGATGTCGGAAGCGATGCGCGGGTGCACGCTCGCTTCCGACATCGCAGGCCAGCTGTCGCACGGCAGGACGTTGCCGGTGACGCCGCAGCGATGTGGGCGGAGCCATCGCTCGCTGGGCTGGGATCAACCCAGCGAGTGATCCGCAGCAATGCTGCGGTATAGGCTGGATCGCCGTCAACATCGCTATGGCGGTGTCAGACGGCGCAATCCAGCCTAATCGCTGGTTGCAGATTGACAGGTTTACGGTCCTCCTCGTAAACCTGTCAACCTGCGACCAGCGATAATTCGCGGTCGCGCTGTCACACAGCGCGACATCGCTAGCGACATCACTGATACGTCACTTTTTCAGCGATGTCGCTAGCGACGTCACCAGGTGTGACAGCACCATTATACCCTGATAATGTTGGATCTCCTGAAGGCTCCATCACTGACATGTCTGTTCTTTCTTTTCTTTTTTAATTTCAGCCATTTTTAATAAAGGTCAGTGAAACAACGGACCCAGATAAGAAGAAAATGCTTGAAAAAATCCAGTCTGCTGTGACAGCCGCCATCCGTCCCCTCGAGGAATCGATCAATAAATCTGCAGGTTCTGAGGAAGTTCAGAGTCTCGCACAGGTAGGATCAGTCATGTCCCAATCTGATGATCGTCTTCTATGTTACATCGGGGCACAGTGACGATAGAAGATCTTGGCTTCTCTAGATGTTAATGCAGGAATCTGCAGATCTGCTCTCAGACTGGCTGGACATGAAGAAGGGGGCAGAGGTGACGGACAACTCCATCTTCTCACAGCTGCCCAAATATTGGGAAGGAGAGTATCACAAAGACATGGAAGCCCTGAATGTAAGTCATAGTGTTCTCCTGTATGGAATGCAAATGGCAGGAGCAGGTCAGGTCTCCGGCTATCAGATATGGAGCGTGATGTACTGGATAGGCGCATTGTCAATTCTTCTATTGGACCCAGTGATCACATGGTATCTGCCCAACATAGCAGAGCGGGTGAGTCCAAGTGGACCCAGATAAGCTCTGCCATTATCCTGTGACATTGTAATGGGCTTTTTTCCCATTAGGTGGGGCTCCTATAGAACAACCAGCTACAGTGGAATAAATTTCAAAATAAAGAGAAAAAAAATGATTTTGGGATCTTATCTTTTTCTCGGGGGCAAATCAAATTAATGAATAAATGGAAGTAAGAAAAAGTAACAAATAAGAAAGCGTCCCAGAACTGCAAAGAAAAAGAAATGAACTAAAAGATTGGGCGGTCGTTAAAGTCCTTTCAGGTGTATTTATTATTAAAGGTGTTTTGTGGTTTTGGGAAACCCCAGTCCACCGGTATAATTCTGGTGTCTTTCATTGTTTGCAGCGCTGTCATGTCTCCAGCACTGCAGGCGATCAGTGAGTTCAGTACCATCAACTCGAGCTGCTGAGCTCAGTTATTGGCTGCAGATCTGTCAATGTGACAGACAACCGGAGTAAATGTGTAGACTAAGCCCTAGAGCAGGGGTGGGTGAGTAGATTCCACCCTCCTCCCCCACCTTGCATGGTGAAAATTTCTCCCCCTCCCCAGCCCACTCGTGCATGATGGCATGGTGAGGATAACTCCCCACCCCACACACGATAAGGATTCTGCCCCCCGCCTGCATTGTAGATTCAGCAGCCCCACCATATATCGACATTGAATCTAGCCTGCACCACTGATCGTAATGGATGCTTGATTTTTGTGGCTTCTCTCCTGTAGGTTCTACCTCCAGACATCCTCACGCGGGTCAGCGAGTACGTACCAGAAATCGTACAGTTTGTGCAGAGGATTGTGGATAATGGCTATGGGTGAGTCTTTAGCTGATCTTGGGTGCTGGCTGCAGCACTCGGCCCTCCATCATCACAATCCCATTGACTTGTTGGTTTTCTCCTTTGCAGCTATGTGTCCAATGGGTCTGTTTACTTCAATACCGCAAGGTTTCATGCCAGTGATAATCATTACTATGCCAAGCTTGTGCCAGAAGCCGTGGGAGATCAAAAAGCTCTTCAGGAAGGAGAAGGTGAGTGGTCTCTGTCCTCCTGGAGTTGCAACCCCAACCTGTGGGTGAACTACAACTCCCAGTGTGCACTGCCTGTGTCTGACAGAGCCTGGTGGGAGATGTACCCGTCCAGATACAATTTGGAGCTGTGATACTCGGATATGACTGTTCTGCACTGTGGGAGCTTTTAAACATCAATCTCCTCTATACAGGAGACCTGAGCATCTCTGCAGATCGGTTAAGTGAAAAACAGACGCCCAATGACTTTGCTTTGTGGAAAGCATCTAAGCCTGGGGAACCATCATGGGACTCTCCCTGGGGCAAGGTAAGTCTTTGCTGTCTAAAAGAGTGGGCCACTTCTGGACAAATTTCTAAATTGTCCTAAACTTGATGACAGACTTGAGCAATCCCTATGCTGCATTTCATGGGCGAGTGATGTAAATGTGGGATGACTGCAGCCTTAGTGTCCTTGACATTTATGACTGGTGATCACATGGGCGATCACAAGACCTCTCTCCAGCTCCGGTCTCTTTTTTTATAGGTGCTTGAGGCATTTATGGCATGTGCAGATACTTACAGCAGTATGGCCTCTATGCATTTGATGTGCAGAGGACCAGGAATCACAGTGGCTGTCCCCCAGTGCTCTTGATCAAGCAGCACAGTAGTGTAAAGCATGGGGGTTGATAGTCTTGGAAGGTGATTGGAGGGGGACTTTTACCTTTTACCCCCACCCAGTGTACAATATAAACTACAATCTGTAATTCTAGTTGTGACTTAATGAATAGTGACTTGCTCAGTTGCTGGATCATTTTGTTCACTGTGTGAGTATCATAAGACCCTAACTGTATCATTTCACTGTTTTCAGGGTCGCCCCGGATGGCACATTGAGTGTTCAGCAATGGCTGGCTCCATCCTGGGAGAATCCATGGACATCCACGGAGGGGGATTTGATCTGCGGTTTCCTCATCATGATAATGAACTGGCTCAGTCTGAGGTAGTTGGACCCCCCCACTCTTCGTCCTTAGTTTTTCTTGTATGTATCCTGCAGAGCTGTAACCTATTCTCCATACTTCAGGCTTACTTTGACAATGACCACTGGGTGCGCTATTTTCTGCACACCGGTCATCTGACCATCGCCGGCTGCAAGATGTCCAAATCCCTGAAGAACTTTATCACGATTCAAGACGCGCTGGAGAGAAATACAGGTACATGAGCCAAGTGCTGCAATCACATGAGGAGAGATCTGCAATGTCCGTCACTAATCCAAGAACTCTGCTTGCTGGCAGTGAGTGTAAAGCAGTGTTTGAGCTGCTGATGTGCCAAATCCTCTTCCATGAGAAGTGCTTGGTGTAGATGCCTTTTCAACCTCCAAATGGAAATATGAAGGTTCCCAGATCACTGACTGCAATCAGAGAACATGGAAATGGTGGAGAATTGAAGCGCAATGTAGGGTAAAAAGCTGTAGAAGTATTCGCACCTTGTTTTCACTGATTTTTCTCTCTTGCAGCGCGGCAGCTGCGTCTGGCGTTCCTCATGCATTCATGGAAGGACACCCTGGATTATTCTAACAACACCATGGAGTCGGCCGTCCAGTACGAGAAGTTCATGAATGTGAGCGTCCGCTACAACATCATAGAGGGATAGCACTGACTCCTGTTACTGGCACTTGTCATCATTGGGCCATAGTTCTGCAGATTCTCTACTTGTTGTCATTACTGATTGCATGGGCACAATAGCTGCGATAGAAGCAGGAGGAAGGCTGTGATTGACACATTCCTTCCTACCACAATGGCCGGGATCAGAATAAACTCTGATCCCTGCCAAATAATCTCAATCAATCCCAAACTAAAGGAGGGGGCGCCCCTTATTCTTTCTCTCAGCATTGGGAAAAGCAAAACTCTTTGGGTCTCAAGGTAAAAAAAATGTTTATTTTTTCTTAATTGGTTAATCTAATTGACGCTTTGTGTCTTCCAGGAATTCTTTCTGAATGTGAAGGATATTCTGAGGGCTCCCACTGATATCACCGGTCAGTATGTGAAGTGGGAGTCTCCGGAGATTGAACTCAACAACAGGTGATCCACTGGGTTTGTCTTCTTTCCTTCTCTTTGCTCTGTGGCGCCCTTTGTTGACTTGGTCCTAATTATTTCTGCTCTCCAGTTTCTATACCAAGAAGTCCGCTATACACACTGCTCTATGTGATAACATTGACACCCGGACCGTCATGGAAGAAATGCGGGCGCTGGTCAATCAGTGCAACTCGTACATTGCAGGCAAGAAGGTGGCTAAACAGACCCCCAACCGGATGTTACTGGAGGGTATCAGCACTTACCTGACCAGCATGCTCCATGTAAGACGGTCTCCTGCGTATCCATCCTATTGCTTCATTAAATCGATTTCATAGATTCAGGAACCCAATTAAAATAAAAACAACATATGCTCACCTCCTGCAGCAGTGATGTTGACACTGCTGTTCCTGGAGAGTGACATGACTTGTTAAGTGCCATCTGAAGTCAATGAATGGCTGCTCATCATCTGCAGCTCTATTACTTCGAATATAGATGAGCTGAATCCGGCTTGTGACACAAATCATGTCACCTTCCGGAAACGGCGGCACCGACATCATCGGACCCCTAACAGACTGAAGGGGGGGAATATATGAGGGGTAGATTACCCATACAGACTGGTACATCTACATTTGTGAGAATCAATATATAGTCTCTCTGCACGTATATCGTCATCCGGTTGTCTCCATCATAACCTTCCAGATGGAGGGACTGTGCAGCACTACAAGTTGTTACGTTAGAGAACCAGGTTGGCATTGTAGCTTGAGATACAAAATGGAAGGAGATATTTATTTTTTTTAGAAACAGTGGAAAAATAAAAAAAATTAAACATTTTTTAGTACTTCACCCCATTTAAAGTCTTATCTGTGCAGTTCAGCACTTCCTTTACATGGTTTATGGGAAGCTGCCGCCGGCCCAATTCAAATGGCAGAAAAAGCCGGGAAATCTGCGCCTTTCTTTTCTGAATATGTAGAATTCCTGCAGTTTAGACCGTCGACAATCAAAAAGTGGTAACCTATCAATACTTATCTATTGGTTCAGACACTATTCATGACCTCGGGCAAAGCTGCTGCATGGGAAGCAACACTTAGGCTACTTTCACATACCGATTTTGAGGGAGCCGATGCTGTCCGATATAATTCGGACAGCATCGGCTCCCTTCTGATGCCTGGAATCGGGTGCCAAATAGGCACCCGATTCCGGCATAAAATCGGAGTGAAAAAAAAAAAAACCTTATGCTCACCTCCCCACGAGCCCCCGCCGTCTTCCGCCATCTTCTTGGAGGCTCCCGGTGGCTCCCGCAGGCTGCCGCTGTCAGCAGAGGTCGTCCTCTGCTGTTCAGGACCTGCGTGATGTCACAGTCACGTGACCGTGGTTCACCATGGTAACCCGCGGTCACATGACTGTGACATGACCGCAGTCCTATAAGGCAGAGGAAGCCCTCTGCTGACACCGCAGCCTGCGAGAGCCACCGGGAGCCTCCAAGAAGACGGCGGGCTCGGGGGAGGTGAGAATAACTTTTTTTTTTTTTTTTTTTTTTTTAACACTTGTGCTCCCATTAGGAGCAGTTTTACTGTACTGAGCATGCTCAGTACAGTAAAACGTGTCCGAGGAGACATCAGATGTTTCCTCGGACCCTTCTCCATAGGGCCCCATTTATAGGGATCGGACCTAATCGGATGTGCACTAAATGCCATCCGATTTGGTCCGATCCGATTCTGTCAGATTTTATTTTCGGTGCAAAAATCGGAGCAAGCTCCGATTTTTGCACGATAATAAATCTGACAGAATCGATCGGACCAAATCGGATGGCATTTAGTGCACATCCGATTCGGTCCAATGCCCATAGAGCTGCATGGGGGCCAAATTCGGATCCGATGCTGTCCGATTTTGATCGGACAGCATCGGAAATCCGAAAATCGTAATGTGAAAGCAGCCTAAGGCTGCTTTCACAGTGGTGTTTTTGAAAAAAATGCAGCTGATTTACCGCATCTTCTGCCTAACAGCCACACTTACGGCTCCGATCTGGCAGCCCCATGCATTTTCTATGGGGCTTGCGGTCGGGTGCGGCAAGTGCGGTTTTGCCGGTTGCGGCACTTGCAGCCACAATAAAAAAACGCGTAAGCAACGTTTTTTTGTCTCTTCCGCAACTGGCAAAACCGCACTTGCTGCAAGCCCCATAGACCATGCATGGGGCCTGCCAGATCGGAGCCGTAAGTGCGGCCGTTAGGCGGAAGATGCAGTAAATCTGCTGGATTTAAAAAAAAAAAAAAACCCTATGTGAAAGGGGCCTAAGCTCAGACAGTGTCATCTCATCCTACCAGCTATAACCCTAAGTATATGCAGCTATATATACAGGGTGGGCCATTTACATGGATGCACCTAACTAAAATGGGAATAGTTGGTAATATCAACTTCCTGTTTGTGGCACATTAGTATATGGGAGGGTGACCATGGTGGCCATTTTGAAGTCGGCCATTTTGTATCCAACTTTATTTTCTTCAATGGGAAAGAGGGTCATGTGACACATCAAACTTATTGAGAATAGATAAACAATGGTGGCTTGGTTTTAATGTAACTTTATTCTTTCATGAGTTATTTACAAGTTTATGACCACTTATAAAATGTGTTCAAGTGCTGCCCATTGTGTTGGATTGTCAATGCAACCCTCTTCTCCCACTCTTCACACACTGACAATACCACTGGATACCAGAAATTGCTACATGATTCAGATATCCAGTGGCATTGAGGTTTCCATTGATGAAGAATGGCCCCACTATCTTTGTACCCCATACACCACACCATACCAGCAATGTTTGTGTTCCAGCAGTCTTCAGGGATCTATTCAATGTGGATTAGTGTCAGACCAACAGCGCTGGTTTTGTTTATTAACTTCACCATTCACAAAACAGTTTTCCTACTCACTCATCTGAAGGCAATTGTCTATGCTGTGAAGATATGAGATGTGCAGCATCTGACACAACGGATACTGGAAGCCTGTGCTAGCATTATTTCTATGGTGCTATCAGTGTGTGAAGAGTGGGAGAAGAGGGTTGCATCCAACACAATGGGCAGCACTCTGAACACATTTTATAAGTGGCCATAAACTTGTAAATAACTCATGAAAGAATAAAGTTACCTTAAAACCAAGCACACCATTGTTTTCTTATGAAATTCTCAATAGGTTTGATGAGTCACATGACCCTCTTCCCAGTGAAAAAAATAAAGTTGGATCCAAAAGGGCCGACTTCAAAATGGCCGTCATGGTCACCACCCATCTAGAAAAGTTTCCCCCTCCCATATACTAATGTGCCACAAACAGGAAGTTGATGTAACCAACCATTCCCATTTTATTTAGGTGCATTCATATAAATGGCCCACCCTGTATATTTGGAGACAACTGAAGAATGCATTGGATGTTACATAAGTAGCTGACAATATTTTCTTATGCTTTCTAGATATTTGGGGCCATAGAGGGCGAGGAACCTATTGGATTCCCTGTTGGAGGAAATGCACATCTTAATGTAAGCCACTCTCCTGCCTCTACTACTGCTGTGATTGCTAAATACATATATTATGATAGAGCTGAGCAAAAAGATTTCTGCTCTCTAGTTCTGACTTCTGGTCCGGTCCTATGTTGCAGCTGGACTTCACTTTTGTTACCAGTATCCTCAGCCCTGCATCTCCCTTTACCTTTGTCATTTTCCGAGGCCCCACGGTGTCATATGAGGAATCGCCACTAGTCCTTATGTGACATGATGGTATTCATTATGATGCTGCTCTGCAATATTATGGTGTCATAGGGCAGATGGTAGAGGCACCCAGGAGACACCGGGCTAAAGATGCTAACAACAAAAGAGAAGTCCAGCTGCAACAGAGACCTGGACCACAAACCAGAACTGGGAACCACAGCTCTCCTGCTCATTTCCAACATTCTGCCGTTATGGTTCCTCTTGTGTTTGCATCCTTAATGATTGCTCTTGCGGCCTCTTTCGAGTCTTTTTTTGTTAATTGCAACGGACGGTCTTGGTTTATTCTTGCAGTTGGAGTCCACCGTGATGCCTTACCTTCAGGTGCTCTCCCAGTTCAGGGAGGGAGTGCGACAGATTGCCCGAGAGAACAAAGGTAAGAGGAGCGAGGGAGTCCTGAGACTTAGTGAATTATGGTTATACCATACAGACGTATAACTATAACCCTCTATCACTACCGGGCCATATTACATTGCCACATTATATGGAGTTTGTATGATTTTATCCATGTGATATAATCGTATGGACTGGTGGTTCTTTCATTAAAGGGACCGTCCCACAATAGATCTTAAATGTCTGATTGCAGGGACCCCTAACTATCATTAGAATGTGGGTCCTCCGCCCCAGATCTTCCCTTACTTGACCACGGTGATGAGTCTGTAGAGGTTGTTGTTAAGCGTTCTCCATGTAATGGATGAAGGACTGACACATGGCCAAGTTCTGTATGTCGTCATCCATCCTGTAGACTTTGAATGGACGATCACCGCTGCACAAATCAAACTCCTCCTCACACGAAGGGTCAGGGCTGTATGACCCCAGTGATCAGACATTGACCCCTTAAACATTGGACAGGTTGTAAAAATCCATTGTAGACAAAAATAAATCCCTTTGTTTGCTCCATCACAGTACTGGGAGTTTTGCAGTTGTGTGACTCTCTTCGGGACGATGTACTGCCCGAGCTCGGCGTTCGACTGGAAGACCATGAAGGTAATGGGCTGGATTGGTTAATGGCGAGTGTCTATGGTATTAAAATTTGAAGAGATCATTGATTTCACATTTATTTATTTTTAAGCAAATCTGATTCAAAGGGTTGAACTAGATTAAAGAGAATCTGTCACCACATTTGACATATCTAAATTATTAGTATGGGAATACAGATGCCTCATATCAGATGTCTTGTTCTGGAGAAATCATCTTTTATCAGTTTATGTAAATGAGCTGTTCCAGGCTACGGGCAGATGCTGCCTGGAAGATAACTCTGCCTCCAGGGCTTAATAATAATAATAATAATAATAATAATAATTATTATTATTATGTATTTATATAGCGCCATTAGGTTACATGGCGCTTTACAAGTGAGAGGGTAGACAGACAAGCCGTAAAACGACGACAAATCAGTCATACGGGTACAATAGGGCAGAGGATCCTGTCCACAAGGGCTCACAGTCTAGAGGGGGTGGGGAGGGAGACAGTATGAAGGGGAGAGGGTGAGGTGGTGCAGTGGATGGGTCGTAGGCTTGTAAGAAGAGGTGGGTCTTCAGGTTTTTCTTGAACCCATTTGCTGCTTGATGTAAGATTACAGGCATTTTGCTGTGTGGTTGTGGATATGCAGTAAGATGCAGTGTCCTTTGTAATGAAGAGACATTCTCCCACCAAACCCAATTCTTGTTGTAGGACTTCCCACTGTGGTGAAGCTTGTGGATAGAGAGACGCTGCTGAAAGAGAAGGAGGAAAAGAAAAAGGTAAAAATCCTCTAGATTCATAATCCACAGTCTGTTAGGACATAAGGTGTCCGCCAGCCAACCCACCTCTGAGCTAGGACCATGTGCGGGTATCACATGGACGCCACTCATCTGACAGGCCACTGTGTAATGTCACTTCTTTTAATATCCAGTAAGGTAATTCCTTGTGTATTTCCAGGTTGAGGAAGAAAAGAAAAGGAAAAAAGAAGAAGCTGCAAGGAAAAAACAGGAGCAGGAGGTAAATCTGCTCCATCCCCTGATAAACTGCTGATTTCTTCCCATAGGATGAGAGACTAAGGATTCCTGCAGCTGCATTGTCTGAACAGCGGGATATTTATTACGAAGGATGGTTGAAATACTAATGTTTCCCTTCGTACTGCAGTCTGCCTTATATTCCAGTGTAGGCTCTGTAATGTAATGTATGTACAGAGTGACTGCACCAGCAGAATAGAGAGTGCAGCTCTGGAGTATAATACAGGGGGAAACTCAGGATCAGTAATGTAATGTATGTACACAGTGACTGCACCAGCAGAATAGTGAGTGCAGCTCTGGAGTATAATACAGGGGGAAACTCAGGATCAGTAATGTAATGTATGTACACAGTGACTGCACCAGCAGAATAGTGAGTGCAGCTCTGGAGTATAATACAGGGGGAAACTCAGGATCAGTAATGTAATGTATGTACACAGTGACTGCACAAGCAGAATAGTGAGTGCAGCTCTGGAGTATAATACAGGAGGTAACTCAGGATCAGTAATGTATGTACACAGTGACTGCACCAGCAGAATAGTGAGTGCAGCTCTGGAGTATAATACAGGAGGTAACTCAGGATCAGTACACGATCAGTAATGTAATGTATGTGCACAATGACTCCACCAGCAGAATAGTGAGTGCAGCTCTGGAGGATAATACAGGAGGTAACTCAGGATCAGTAATGTATGTACACAGTGACTGCACCAGCAGAATAGTGAGTGCAGCTCTGGAGAATCATAAATTACTGATCTTGAGTTACCTCCTGTATTATATCCCATAGCTCCACTCACTATTCTGCTGGTGCAGTCACTGTGTACATACATTATATTACTGATCCTGAGTTACCTCCTGTATTATACTCCAGAGCTGCACTCACTATTCTGCTGGTGCAGTCACTGTGTACAATGAGCTGCGGATTCTCCCCCAGATAATGATAAAGTATATAATAAAGCTGCAGCACTTTGCATTATTTACAGTATAATTTACTGGTAATCTGTAAGACCCAGTTTAGTTTTATCTCCAGTTTTTCTCTTATTTTCCTCTCAGGCAGCAAAACTTGGAAAAATGAAGATCTGTCCAAGTGAAATGTTCAAGACCGAAATTGACAAGTACTCAAAGTTTGATGAAAACGTGAGCCGAGAGAAGATTATCAGATGCCGGATGAATGGAATTATTCTGTTTTTGTGACTTGTTTATTCTCTTACTCGTTTTTTTATTTTTATTTTTTTCAGGGATTCCCAACACATGACAGTGAAGGAAAGGAGCTGAGCAAAGGTCAAACCAAAAAACTCAGGAAATTATATGAAGCTCAAGAGAAGCTTTATAAAGAATATCTGCAGATGACTCAGAACAGCAACGCCTGACGGATAAAGCGGTGACAGGAGAGTGAGAACAAAATATTTATTTCTGCGCGTTCCCCAGCGGCGGCCATGATGTGACCCCAGCAGTGCGGCTCACAGGGGCCCAAGACTGATGAATGCCATGGGTTACGGGGGTCCTGGCTCTGTACGACCACTAACCCACCCGCCTGATCTCACTGCACAATCAGCAGCAGCTGGGACTAAACCACTAGATAGATACTGACAATTACACTGTACTAAATGGCCCGTGTCTTTTTTTATTTTTATCGCTCATTACAACAATCTGATTAAAACTTTTTTCCCCATCTCTAACACTGATGTCTGGTTAACTTTGTCTATAGAGTGGCTCTGCAGCTGTTTAGGCACTACAACTCTCAGCATGTTCTATATTTAAAAAGAGAGAATTCCTATAGCAGCCAAAGAATCACAAGGGGCACTACTTATCAAATGCAACAAACTATACAATAAGAGTATATGGGGCAATCATAGAACAAAGGGATCATGTTAAAACATGAATAGTCACTCATAATAGACTCTAAATTGGTTCTCTAACTCTACTATATACCGTATTTTTTGGATTATAAGATGCACTTTTGTTCCCCCAAATTTTTGGGGTAAGTGGGAGGGGTGCGTTTTATAATCCAAACATACAGATTATATACTGCAGGGGACGTGGGAGCAGCACTGGAGCCTGTCCAGGGACTAGGGCGGGCTGGTGCAGGCTGCAGAAGGCAACGGGAGGTCACGTGCCCCTGCTTATATAATATGCACTGCCACTGTCCATCACCGCAGTACTGAAACCGCACCGAGGTGATGGACTGGGGGAGCGGCACACATTGTATGTGTCCGCACACCCAACTCACCCCCCCACCCCCCCCTTCCCCCCAGGTGATTGCACATGTTTCCCCTGTGCTGGCTATGGCCCCCCATGCTGCTGCCCATAGTAAAATAAAGAAAACTTAACTTACTTTCTCCAGCGATGTCCTCCCCGTGTCTCCTTGCTTGCCGCTGTGATGGGGCACGCTGAGATGATGTCACTTTGCTGTGCCGATCACATGACCGGTATTACAGAGAACCAGGAAGTGGAGGCGTACAGCAGCACGGAGGGAGACACCGGGAGGACAGCGCTGGAGAAGGTAAGTGAAGTATTTTTTACTTTACTATTGGCAGCAGCATGGGGGCCATAGCCAGCAATAGGGACGAGTGGCATCAATAGGGGAAGTGTGCCATCATTGGAGGACGTGTGCCAGCACTGGGGGACGTGCGGCATAACTGGGGAAAGTGTGCCAGCACAAGGGGGCCAATTCTAGGATGGGGGGCTATATCCCAGGATGAGGGACAATATACCAGGATGAGGGGGCTATAAAGGGACATATACCCTATATGATTTATTAGACGGACCCCATTTAACACTAAAAATTATTTTTTTCTCTTTTCCGTCACCAAATTTGGGGGTACGTCTTATAATCAGGTGCGTCTCATAAAGCAAAAAATACAGTTTTCTGATCATCATAATGGGAGACCCAGACAATGGGGTTTAGGGCACTGCCCTCCGGAGGCCACACTAGGTACTACAAGAACTGTAGACACCGCCCCCTCCGCTTATAAACCCCTACCGCAGGGAACATCCTCAGTTTTAAACTTAGTGTGCTCGGAGGTACCACACGCTTTGCTTGCACTCATCGCATTCTCACAGCTTACGTGATGGCGTATGAAGACAAGGTAAAGAAGGTCCCAGTCAGGGACCTCCGGCAGTTCTCCTGTTTACCTTCGGGGAACATGCAGGTCGAGGTACCGGAGGGCCTAGTGCCTGGGCACACTGTGTCTCCCGGTACGCTGCCGTGCTCCTTCCCATCCCTCCTGGGGGCTCTGAGAAGTGGGAGATAGGAGCCTTGCACAGCTCCGCTCCGTCCGAGGCCTCCCTAAATGGTGCTTACAGACCGGACCGGAGTCAGCTCTGTCCGAGGCCTCCCTAAATGGTGCTTACAGACCGGACTAGAGCCAGCCCAGTCCGAGGCCTCCCTAAATGGTGCTTACAGACCGGACTGGTGCTGAACCCCCGTCCGAGGCCTCCCATGATATGGTGCTTACAGACCGGACCGGCACTGAGATACTCCGGTGTCTCCGGTGTGCCTGGGGGTAGTGTCTGACACTGATGTGTTTATGACACTCAGACCGCGCGTTGCCTTAGGGTCCGCGGTTCTGGCGGTGTACCCTGTGCTGGGGTCACCCTGGCTGACCGCCCTGTGTGACACAGGGGCTGCGGCTGTGGGCTTCAGACTTTGTCTGTGAGCCCGGGTATTTATGTTTAATACCTCCCGCGCTGCGGGCTCCGGCGCTTACATTATTGTAATGGCGGCCGGGAGAGATGTGGAGCGGCCCATGTGACCTGGATGGGCGTGTGTGTGTGCTTCCCGCGTGTTTCGGCCCCGCCCTCTGCTTCTACAGCGGCGGCCATCTTTTCCCCTCACTTTCCTGCTGGGATCGTTGGAGACTGCTCTGCTGCACTCCAGGGGAGACCAGGTTTTCTTTCCTCGCGGAGGCCACACACACACCGCTCCCTTCACCACCGCTGTGCAGCGGTCGGTAAGCCACCGGTTTCCGGTGAAGTTTCTCCTGTGTTGATATTCCTCTACCGTGGGTATGTCCTCAGGGAAGAAAGGTGCTGCTAAGGCAGCCAGTACCACACCTGTCTGTGCTACATGCAACGGGACACTGGTGGAGGGGTCCTGCAATAATTGCGGACGCCCAGACGCCCGGACTGTCACTGCTGAGTCAGCAGCTCCGGTGCTTTACCCTGAGGTTCAAGTGATCCCAGGGCCATGGGAAAAACAAAGCGAGATTAATGCCTCTCTGTTATCCCAATTGTCCTCCATGTCGCAATCCCTGGAGGCACTAACAAGGAGACTGGATGCTCCAGCTACTCCTTCAAGCTACCCCCGGGTGTCTCCATCTTCCACCGTGAGACCCCTTAAGCGGGCTCGCCGTGATGATTCACCCGAGCTCCAGATCCTCTCTGAGGAGGATCGTCACTCTGAGGGTGACGAGGATGATGGGGGTTCAACTCTCGGGTCGGTGTCTGAACCAGCTGAAGGGGTGGAGGATCTGGTGTCTTCCATCAACGAGACTTTACGTCTCGGGTTACCCCCTCAGGAGACAGCCGTTCACCCGAAGGAGGTCTACCAGTGGTTACGACCTGAGGCTAGACCGTGTGGTTCCTTTTTGGACCACACTAATTTTGAAAGGGTGGTTAGAGCTCCCAGGGTACACCCTGGACGGCGTTATGTCCGCAAATCCAAGGACAACCGCTTTCCCTTTCCTCAGGAGGTGCTTCAGGAGTGGTCGCAGTCCCCGAAAGTGGACGCTTCCATGACCAGGATTGCTGCACGCTCCCTATTCTCTGCCTCTGATAGCTCCTCACTGAAGGATGCGACAGACAGACAGGTCGAACAACTCGCCAAGTCGTCTTATGAGGCTGTGGGGTCTTCATTTGCCCCGAGTTTTGCTGCGGTCTGGACTCTGCAGGCGATCACATCCTGTCTGGATGGGATTGCTGACCTGGCAGGTTTTAACTCTGAAGTCCTGGCACTTACAGAGAGGGCAAAGGCCTATGCAGATTATGCTAGGACGGCGTCCCTGGAGACTGCCACTCGCTCGGCTGTGGCTTCGGCCAATGCGATAGCGATCCGCAGATTGTTGTGGCTGCGTCTATGGGACTCAGATGCCACGTCAAAGAAGATTCTGCAGAATCTTCCTTTCTCTGGTGACAGGCTGTTTGGTGCCGAGCTGGACAAGTTGATCAAAGACTCTACGGAGTCCAAGATCCCACAGAATAGACCTAAACCTAGGTATACTGTGAAAAGGAACCCTAAACAGTGGTCCTTTCGTACCAGCTCACAGCCGTCAGCGTCTTCCGCTCGTGCGGACCGTGGGGCCAAGCCCTCTCAGCAATGGCGCCCCAAGAGTCGCCAGAAGAAGTCGGCAGGTACAACAGCTGCCGCTCCCAAGCCCACCTCAGCATGACTCGCTCTCTCTTCCTGCCTCCCCACAGGTTGGAGGTCGCCTGTCTCAATTTCAAGACAAATGGCGACTCCACATCCAAGATCAGTGGGTTCGAGACGTAGTCTCCAGAGGATACAGGATAGAGCTGTCGTCACAACCCACACACCGATTCCATCGGTCTGTCCCATCTCCAGAAAAGGCTCAGGCTTTTTATCTGGTCTTGGAGGGACTCCGCAGAGACGGAGTGGTGGTCCCAGTGCCCACTGGGGAGAGGTTCAGGGGTTTCTACTCCAACCTCTTTATCGTCCCGAAGAAGGACGGCTCCTTCCGCCCGGTTCTGGACCTCAAGCTGTTCAACCGCCATGTGTTGGTTCGGAAGTTCCGCATGGAATCCCTGCGCTCCGTGATCGCGGCTGTGTCGCAGGGCGACTTCCTGGTGTCCATAGACATTCGCGACGCTTACCTTCACATACCCATTGCACCGTCTCATCAACGATGGTTGAGATTCGCGGTGGGGGAGGAGCACTTCCAATTCGTGGCGCTGCCCTTCGGGTTGGCCTCGGCTCCCCGGGTGTTCACGAAAGTGATGGCATCAATGATGGCCTTACTGCATGCGCAGGGACACGCCGTCATTCCTTATTTGGACGACCTACTGGTCAGAGCGCCATCGGAACACCTGTGTCAGCGAAGCCTGCAGGCGACCATGCAGTCTCTGGAGCAGTTCGGGTGGCTTCTCAACATCCAGAAGTCCACCCTGGTTCCAACCCAGTCACTGACGTACCTGGGCATGGAATTCCACACGGACTCTGCTCTAGTGTCCCTACCACGAGCCAAACAACTGGCCATCCAGTCGGGAGTACGCGATCTCCTCGAATCGCCTCATTCATCCCTACGGGTATTGATGAAGATGGTGGGACGCATGGTGGCAGCAATAGAGGCGGTGCCCTTCGCACAGTTTCGCCTCCGTCCTCTGCAACTGGAAATCCTCCAGAGGTGGGACAAGAGGACGTCCTCTCTGAATCAGCTGGTGGTCCTCTCCCAGCCGACCAGGGATGCTCTGCAGTGGTGGCTTCAGCCGAGTCACTTATCAAAGGGACGATCCTTCCTGAAGCCATCGTGGTTAGTGGTGACCACCGACGCCAGCCTGAAGGGCTGGGGCGCGGTGTTTTTACACCACAGAGCTCAAGGTCTCTGGACACGTGCAGAGACGACGTTGCAGATCAACGTGCTGGAGCTCAGGGCGGTCTATCTGGCTCTCCTGGCCTTTCGGGTGTTCCTATCCGGACAACCAATTCGGGTTCAGTCCGACAATGCGACGACTGTCGCCTATATAAACCACCAAGGAGGAACCAGGAGTGCACAGGCTCTAGCGGAAGTCCACCGCATTCTATCATGGGTGGAAGCCAACAACTGCTTGATTTCCGCAGTCTACATCCCAGGTGTCGAGAATTGGGAGGCAGATTACCTGAGCCGACAGGGGATGGACGCCGGAGAATGGTCTCTCCATCCGGACGTCTTCCGGGACATCTGCATCAGATGGGGGACCCCGGATGTGGATCTGATGGCCTCCCGGCTGAATCATCAGGTGCCACAATACATGGCGAGATCGTGGGACCCTCAGTCTCTGGGGGCAGATGCTCTAGTCCTGAGTTGGTCAGATTTTCGCCTGCCATATGTTTTCCCGCCCCTGGCGCTGATGCCCAAGGTCCTGTGGAAAATCAAGACGGAATGTCACACAGCCATTCTAGTGGCTCCGGATTGGCCGAGGAGGTCCTGGTATCCGGATCTGTGGCAACTGTCCGGCGGACGCCGGTGGGCTCTTCCAGACCGCGCAGATCTTCTCGCGCAGGGCCCCTTCTTCCGCCCCAATTCCAGGGCCCTCAGATTGACTGCATGGCTCTTGAGGCCTGGCTCTTAACATCCAGGGGTTTCTCTCCTGCGGTTGTTTCCACCATGAACAGAGCTAGACGGCCCACGTCACGGAAGATTTACCACAGAACGTGGAAAGTCTTTTTCGCCTGGTGCTCCTCTGGGGGACATGTACCTTGGCCCTTGTCGATCCCGACCCTATTGGCTTTTTTGCAGTCAGGTTTGGAGTTGGGCCTTTCCCTCAGTTCTCTGAAGGGTCAGGTATCAGCGCTGTCTGTATTGTTCGACAGGCGCTTGGCGCTCCTCCCAAAGGTTCGTCAATTTCTCCAAGGGGTGTCTCGAGTGGTTCCGCCGTATAGGCGGCCTCTGGACCCTTGGGATCTCAACATGGTCTTGGCGGCTTTGCAGAAACCACCTTTTGAGCCATTGAGAGAAGTCTCTCTTTCTTACTTGTCACAGAAAGTGGCTTTTCTGGTGGCTATTACGTCCCTGAGACGGGTCTCTGAACTGGCGGCACTATCGTGCAAGTCACCCTTTCTGGTGGTTCACCAAGACAAAGTGGTGTTACGCCCGCGGGCGGAATTCCTGCCAAAAGTGGTTTCCACTTTTCATTTGAACCAGGAGATTGTGCTCCCATCATTTTGTCCCGCTCCTGTTCATCAGATTGAACGCGACCTCCATACTCTGGACCTCGTACGGGCTGTACGCATTTATGTGTCCAGAACTGCCTCCTTCCGGAGTTCGGACTCCTTGTTCGTACTTACGGCAGGTCGCTGTAAGGGTCAGCGGCGTCAAAATCTACCTTGGCCAGATGGATCAAGGCACCCATTCAAGAGGCTTACCGGTCTTCTGGTTTGCCTCTCCCGGTAGGCTTGAAGGCACACTCGACAAGAGCTGTCGGTGCCTCCTGGGCCTTGCGACATCGCGCCTCTGCTCTGCAGGTGTGTCAGGCGGCCACTTGGTCTAGCCTGCACACCTTCTCTAAGCATTATATGGTGCATGCCCATGCCTCTGCGGATGCAAGTTTGGGCAGGCGGGTCCTCCAGGCGGCGGTTGCCCACCTTTGACGGGGACCGCGTATGCAAACGTCTTTTGAGGAACTTTTTCCCGCCCTGGGGTATTGCTTTAGGACATCCCCATTGTCTGGGTCTCCCATTATGATGATCAGAAAAAAGAGAATTTTGTTTACGTACCGTAAATTCTTTTTTCTTGAATCATCAATGGGAGACCCAGCACCCACCCAGTGTTCCGTTGTATGTTACGGCTGATCTGTCCCCTGTTGGGGCAGTTTATCCGGGTTGTTGACCCGTCTGTTCACGGTGTCTTCCCGAGGTTTCGGGTGTGGTTTTCTGTTGTCTCCTCGCAGCTTATGGACCAAACTGAGGATGTTCCCTGCGGTAGGGGTTTATAAGCGGAGGGGGCGGTGTCTACAGTTCTTGTAGTACCTAGTGTGGCCTCCGGAGGGCAGTGCCCTAAACCCCATTGTCTGGGTCTCCCATTGATGATTCAAGAAAAAAGAATTTACGGTACGTAAACAAAATTCTCTTTACTTGTGTCATCAACTTCCATCCAATTGTCCTCCTATCATGAGCTGGTGGCAGCCATATTTCCACATTCATGTGATGGGTGTTCAAATAAGGTGCCTACTGGCAGTACGGCCCATTGTGAGTAATACCAGCGATGCCGCCTACACCCGAAACCAAGACACATCATCGCCACTACTCCCACCGCTCCTCGCCACACCTCAGCGACGTCTGACTAACGGATCATGCGCCTACCCTTTGCGCATGCCCACTTACTTAAGTTGGCAGCATGCGCTCTTCGGGTACACATGCAGTTTTTCATTCCACCATGTTTGGACACCCAGGCGTCCAAAGATGGCGGCGTGACCGCCCAGAGAAGCGCACAGCAGTGGTGGGGGGACAGAGGGAGAGAGCGCACACCACGGGGGGCAGAGAGGGTGCATGGCAGGGGGAAACAGCAAAAAGGAGAGGGCACAGAGGGGAAGAAGACAGCACACGGGGGGGAGGGGGGGAGAAACAGCCGCCCCCAGCACCACACAGCCTGCCCCCATTGTGACATCACCGCCCTCCCAATGCGGTAACATCAGGTCTATATCTCGTCTATAATAAAACGGTGAAACAGAGTCTGGATAACCACCAATGACAAGATGGCAAGAGAACACACCCTCAGCTACTGATTGGCTTCACCAGTCTTTTTAACCCCTTCATGACCCTGAAGTTTATCATTTTTCATTTTTGTTTTTTGCTCCCCTGCTTCCAAGAGCAATAACTTTTTTATTTTTCCATCAATATAGACATAAAGGCTTTTTTTTTTGCAGGAAAAGTTGTACTTTCAGATGAAGTCATTTATTTTACCATATAGTGTACAGGCAAATTGCAAAGAGATTCCAAGTGCAGTGAAATTGCAAAAAAAAGTGCAATTACATGTTTGTATTTTGGGTTTTTCATTTGCCATGTTCACTATA